>JAYJMJ010309181.1:0-24826 GCA_036873875.1 Laminaria ephemera | reverse complement strand
CGTCTTCCCATCAAGTCGACTGAATAGATTTCGTCTAACAATAAGTGTAAAAGAAAGCCCAGCACGACGGCCCAAGCTTTGAACATGCGGATACTGTTGTCACCAGAAAGGCAAACAAGATACGTGCCCAAGCCTGCAATGACAGCCGCCGGAATGCTGTGCCACATCCCGCGATGCTTGGTGAATTTTCGAAACAGACCGCCAACTCCAAATCGAATAATGGCGTATAAGACTGCGGCAATGAATACCATGTGTTCGGGAGTGAGGCCAATTTCTTCGAACCGTTGAATCATCAGCATCGGTACACAAACCGAAACGAATGACAGCATCTCGCGCTGCGGAATCGATGAATTACTGTCGAGATCGGGAAGCATTCCCGCAACACTACAAAGAGCGCCAGCAATGAAGCAGTGCGCAGGTGGAATGTCAAAATAGAAATGTGCGACCGCGCCATAACCGGCTCCCAGCAAGGTGCTGGCGGTGATGTGAGTCTTAAAATCAGCCATTGACAATTCCTTTTGCCATTTCTCGATCAGTTGTCTTTCGCTTGGCGTAGCAAGTGACGCCAATTGATATGGCAACATAACGGTTACGGCGCAAATGGGGCAAGTTCGCTGGTCTCGCTAGCAACTAACTGACATGCAGCGAAAGCAAGGAGTTCTCTGGTCGAAATGGGGGGCTCGAAATAGATTCCAATAGCGTTTTCATTCCTTGGCCGTCGTCAAGAGATGGCCGAACAAATCGAAACGCAACTTTGTCTTGAGTCGTTTGCCGGAATATTATCTAATCCCCGCCTTAGATAAGAGTCTTGGATGGAGCCAAGACGTTGCGGGACTGTGCTCGCACTTGCATCCATGGAGGAAACTATGTCGCTATACGACATTGTCATGCTGGTTATTTTTCTTGCCGCAATCTGGTTTGGTTACTGGAAAGGGCTTTCGTGGCAGATCGCGTCTTTGGCGGCGATCTTCGTTAGCTACTTTGTGGCTGTCACGTTTCCTGACTCCATCGCGAACTATATTTCAGCGAAGGCTCCTTGGAACCGGTTCGCTGCGATGCTCATCCTGTTCTTGGGCACCTCGATGGTGATCTGGATGATTTTTGCTTCGGTGAGCAAGTCTATTAAGAAAATGGAACTCAAGGGTTTTGATCGGCAAACTGGGGCACTCCTCGGTGCGGTCAAAGGGGCCATCTTGTGCATGGTGGTTACCATGTTTGCAGTTTCTTTAATTCCTCAAGCACCTGAAGCAGTTCATCGATCATTGACTGGCGGATGGGTGGTGAGTGGAATGCAAATGCTGTCCAGTGTCGCACCGCAAGGTTTGAGTCAGTACATCGACGAGTCGCTTCCAAAGTTGCACGGTCCAGATGGGAATTTACCGCAGCCCAAAAATCCGTTTGGCGGTGACAGTAGCAGTTGGCAGGCTGGTCAGGGAATTGAAGGACAGTTCCAAACAGCGCCGACTTCTCAAGCTGGATATTCGAATCAGCCACAAAACCAACCGGGCCAGTATGGCCAAGGTCAGTTCGGACAAGGAGCACAGGGCCAGTATGGCCAAGGTCAGTACGGACAAGGAACACAGGGGCAGTACGGCCAAGGGCAAGGCCAATACGGAAGTACCCAATACGGTTCGGTCAACAATGGAACCAGTGGGCAATACGGCCAAGGCCAGTACAACAACCAAGGCCAGGCTGGGCAAAACCAAACTGGAACGTTTCAAACGGCACCGACTTACGGAACCGGAGGAACTTACGGCACGTATGGGAATGGTGGCGCGGCAAACAATACTGGCAACAACAATCCGCCAGCCGGACAAACAGGTTCGAATTGGGGATGGGGCAGGGGGTTTGAGAATACACCGCAGAACCAACCTCCTCAGCAAGGTCAGCAAAATGGCTGGCGGAACAATGTTCCAAACAGCAATGGTCAATCGGCACCGCAATCAAACAATGGTTTTCTCGATCGACTTCCCAAGGTTAGCCAAGGTGAAAACGGATGGCCTGAATTTGATGTGAAAATCAATTCCAAAGAAGCGATTCAAAAGTATGGCGGCGTAGCGATTGAGGCTGCTAAACAGTTTGGTGGCGAAGCGATCGAAGCGGCCAGAAACGCGGCTCAAGATGCAATCCAAAACGGCGGTCGCTAAACGGAAGATTTGGCGACACCGACGTGAATGAATGGCCAGCCGTTTGGGCGATAGCCCCAGTCCCAAACCACTAGCGCATTCCCACTGTAAATTGGCGGACTCTAGCCACCCATGCCGCTGAACTCGCCGACCGACATTTTCAGTTTTCCTTTGACCGGCTCGCCTTTCTCGGTGGAAGCTTCTTCAAGTTCGATGGTACCGAACATCATTTTGAATTTTGGGTTGAGCATCCCCAGCGAACCAGGTTGAACCAGCGCTCCGCCAGCACTCTTCGGGGCTGTTGATGGCGTAACAAATTCTGGTTTTGGCAAAGCAGCAGCGATAATAATATCCTTGCCAGTCGATTTGCTCTTTCCCTTAATCAAGATTGACGCGTTCTGATTGTTCATCTGATCAGTCGCAGCATACACGTACGCATTGTCGAGTTCGATCTCTTTGCCGTTGACCGTCAACGATAGCGTTAACGATTCGCCATCTCTTGCTTTGCCTGGATCCTTGCTGGACCAAGTCGTTGAAAACGTTGCTTCAATGATTCCAATTTCGGAGAAGTAAATCGGCAGTTGTTTCTTGAGCGTAAGCTTGGGATTGCCTTTGCGAAACTCGCCAACGATTGCTTTTCGTCGCCCTTTAATAAAGCGGCGATACTTCTTGAGTGTCCGTTCGAATCCGCGATTGTCTTCTTGGACATGATCTTTTAGCAGAGTTTCCAGGCGGTCGACTTCGGCAATCAGTTTCTCTTCATTCCAATGCACATCAAGAAATGACATGAGCGTAGATTTGTAGTTGGCTTGTACTTTTTCATTCTGATAAATCTTGTTCGGCAAGATCGCTTTGCCGTGCACTGATCGTGGTCGAATTCGGTACGGCGGAATTGGACTGGTTTCTGTGAAAGCCGAATCGGTGCCCCATGGAATGAAGTGGAATTTTTCGTCGGCAGGATCGCGATACAAATAGTAATTGTTTTGATTGGAACAATAAGAATCCCAGAATCCAATCAGGCTCTCCATGGCCCAGTACTTAGTAAACGACTCAACGTCAATCAATTGGTCAAGCTCTTCCATTTCCGTCTCACCCATCTCATCAGCCGCCAAGACGTCGACGACAGCTTGAATGTAATCAGACTTGGCGGACTTGTTCTTTGTCTCAAACTTCTCAACATAGTCTGGGAAGAAGTCAGTCACAGTTCCTTCATAAAGCGCGCCTGATTTATTGCCGAACGAGTGTTTCAGAAAGTTTGGCTTGATCGCTTCGACGTTCGAGTAAATGCCAAGATGTTTTCCGTTAACCGAAACGGATGCGAAGCCACATCGCGGCGTATGAGAACCTGATTCGCGAAAGAGTTTGTATGAAAGGAACTGGCAGATTCGCCCGTCGTCTTGTTTGTTGTTGTTCAAAGTCAATCTGTCGAGTCCAGCAACTGGTGACTGATCGACGTATTGAGCGAATTTGATTTTTAAACTTGGACGATCCGCACTCAACGATCCAATAAAGCCCTTCTTTCTGATGCCGACGTTTTCAACTAAGACTCCGTCGATGGTGACGTTGCCCTTTACGTAGGTGAAGATTTTGGGAGGCAGGTCTTTGCTAAGTGCTTCGCCGAATGATCGAGATTGAAGTCGGATCTTGTCCCAGTCCTCCTCGGCGATCTCAATTTTGATATCGGTCACATGATCCGCTGCAAAGAGCCCTGCTGCTGTCAGCTGTTCTTCTGTTTTCGAATCGGTCTGAGCCTCAATCGATCGCGTAACCACAAGGCTGGTTATGCAGCATGCCACGATAAAGGAGATTCGGGTGATTTGTGTGAATCGCAACTTTCGGGCTCCAATTAAGAGAAGGGGACTGTTTTAGATACTCAGATGAGCGACTGTCAGTTTCAGCCATGCCAATTTAGGCATCCATATCTTAGTGAGATTTGGACCTCAAATGTTGGCTTGGGACCCATGTTGAAGATGATCGAATACAAGCTCGAAGCGCAAGCGAGTGGTTCGTGAGCAACGCTGGGCGTCGACTCGTTTGTGTTTCGTATTTGCCTGAATCGGCTGCGCAAACGACTGCTAGATCCACCGCGAGATTGGTGGCTTTTAACTGCCTGCCGGAGATCGAAACTATCGCCTCGAATTCACCCTTGGTATGTCCCCCTGATTGTCTTGTTGGCGAGATGGGAGTATGTTCGATCGCATCGTCACCAAAACAGATGGGCAAATGTGAATCTGCGTATTCCCAAGCAAATACGGGGTTCTAACCGAACATAAGAAACATTATCGGACGTTGTAAATACCCGTGTTTTTGTGCCCTGCTCCATTTCTCGATCGATAGATCTTCCAAAAATTGGTTTTGAAACGAGATGGCAATAGCCGAGATCTAGCTCACTTTGCAATAGCCAAGACGGCTCAAATTTCGGCGGCAATTGAGCATGTCAAATGCGGAGTCGCCAGGCTGCAAATGAGTCGCTCAACCGCCACTGGATTGAGGTCCAAGCTGAGCGATTCAAAGCTGACTTGAAATTGAGATAACTTGGGAGCTAAATCACCGAGCGGCCCAGCTCTTGGTCTGGCTTTGATTCTTTCCCAGCTTTAGAGAGCCCAGGTTTAGCCACGCGTTTGTAGTTTGCGTTCTCAATGGCAGATTCGTAGATGTTGATCAAAGCCTGAAAGTTGTGCTGAGCCGTAAATCCGGATTCAAACTCTTTTCTAGCCAACAATCTCATTCTTTGCCGATTTGGCTCGTCGCCGATCAGCTTTTTGACTTTGGCCATCAAATCAGCTGAGTTTCCAACTTCAAAGAAGAGTCCCGTGTCTCCATCGTGAACGAGCTCTTCCATGGCTCCGAATTTGGAAACGATTGGCGGAGTTCCACCGGCATAGGCTTCGATGATGGTTCGTCCAAACGTTTCAAAAACGACAGACGGCATGATGACGGCTTTCGCTTCGCCCATCAGTCGTAAGACTTCGCTAAACGGTTGTTGTCCAACCCATTCGATTAAGTTGCATTGTTTCGCAGCCGCTTGGACATCCGCTGCCATCGGCCCATCGCCAATGACGACCAACTTCGTGTTGGGAGAATGATGAGTCCAAGCCTCAAGCATCGTCGAAATTCCCTTTTCTGATGAAAGCCGACCAGCGTAGACAACGAAGTCTCCTGTGCCGGTACCCATTCCGGGATCAGGTTGCACGCAGTTATTTTTAACTGCAATTCGCTCAGCCGGAATTCCAAGGTTCAATAACTTGCTTTTAGAGAATTCAGTCAACGTGTAGTACATGTGGACTTTGTTTTTCCACGTTCCCGTCAAGCGATGCGCTGTCAACATACTGGCAACTGCAAAACTTCCCGCCGCGCTGTCTCGATAGCAACGATTGGTGATGGCTGGTAAAGCAAACAATTTCCCTACGCACTTCTCACAGACTTTGCCTTTCCGTGAAAGGTACGCACCAGGACAAATCAAACGGAAATTGTGGAGAGCCTGAACGACTGGAACTGATTCTTTCTCGGCTGCGTAGTAAACCGACGGAGAGATCAGGGGAAACGTGTTAGTACAGTGAACGACGTCGGGACGATGTTCACGGATGAGTTGGCGAACTTCTCGGTGGCTTTTTCGGCTCCAGACAGTTGAAAGCGCAACGGCAGCCTGATTGCCTCGATCGATGTGATCGTTGTTGCGGATGTAAGTGACGACTTCGTGACCGCCGTCGCGCAACTGCGCAATTTCGTCTTCGAAGCACTGGTCTTCTCCACCACGCAACTTGTAGTAATTATGGCAGGCGAGAATCTTCAATTAACGAGCCGGAAAAAGAATGGATGACCCCGGCGGACAAGGAAGTCCGGGGATTTCCAGTTTGCTTAGGCAAGTGCTTTTGAACAAGCAATTTATAAATCAAAGTTGGATTATCTAATTATTTGCTCGTAGTTCCCGCACGACCCGAAAATAGGTCAACAGTGAGATCACTGCATTTGCAATTAAAAGCGTGTAAGCCGCGCCCAAAGCTCCCCACCAAATCCCTGCCAAGGCGAGAAAGCAAATTCCTGCTCCAATACCGATGAGCCGCGGTGCCAAAGCTTTTTCGGGCCTTTCAATCGCATTGAGGCCATGAAACGCGGGTAGCCCAATTGCTTGAACAAGCATCATGACACTAAGAACCGCAATCAGGTGATAAGAATGGTCAATCGGTTGCTTGGAAACAAGGCTTAGCAACTGGTTGCAGAAAACAACCATTCCAGCCGTCAAAACTCCAAGGATCAAGATAAAGGTTCGGTTGAAGTTTCGAATCGATTGCAACAATCCTTCTCGATTGGATTCGGAAATCGTTTTAGCGAATTTCGGCGGCAATAGGTTGGCCAGTCCCATCACGACTGGATTGCAAAGGCTGACGACTTGGAAGCATGCTGCAAAAACACCTCCCGCAGTTTTCCCGCTGAATAATACCAGGGCCCACTGAATAACTGTCAGTAGCGAGTCTGAAAGTGTTTGCGTTGTAAAAATCCATTTGCCAATCAGCCAGTTCTCACGCAACCTCGGAATGACTCGAGCGATTGAAAAGCTGAATTCGCGTTTGCGAAGAATCCACCAAGTAAGCACCGTTACAGCACACGAGGCCGAGATCACCAAGAACGCATTAGCCGCCGTAATCTGATCGATTCTCCACAAAATCAACAATCCAAGAACCTGCAACACACTGGCCAACACGGAGAATAAGAATGTTGTTCTGGTCCGTAAATGTGCGAAATCATGTCGACGAAAGAACTCGCGCAATAAGTAGCTCGGTGCAGCGATTAGTAGTGTCAGAAGCATGCTGACAATGCTCTGGTCTACAGACACGAACACTCCAATCGCAATCAGCGCCACCAAGAAAATGTTGAACAGCAAGGAGAGCAAAAGCTGGCTGCCAGCCAGTCGGGCGCCACCATCAACGTCTTCGTTTTGTAGCCGCCTGAAGGTGATTGTGTACGGAAAAGAGATCAAGCTGTTTTGAATTCCAGCCAACAGGAGGATCAAGAAGCGGCCCATCTGGTAAACGGCAAGCTCGCTGAATCCGCCAAGCAAACCAATCATGGCAACGGTCAGGAAATTCGTTGCGCTTTGAGTCCCCTGCTCTCCCAGCGCCCAACCGCTATCGCCAAATTTCTGAGCAATTTTCATTACCCATGACGGCTCCATTTGTTGAGTCGATTGGGCTGAGTTTGGCACGACGTTCACGGTGGAAAGAGGCTGGGTTGGGGCTGATTGGTGTCTGCCCAAGGAGCAATTTCATCTTAGTTGGCGCCTCCAGAATGCAAGAAAGCGCTAAAGTTGGTTGTCCGTAAGCTGGGATTTCCAAAACTTTATCTGTCATAACCCGTCCCTCCGACACTTACGAGGAAAGAGTTTGCAGAATTGGCCCAAAAAACTGGTACCTCCAAGCCGCCCAACTAGACTCGAACTATGGGCAGTTGTTTGCAATTCATTCGCAAATGGCACCCCAAAAGAATCTCCAATCCAATGACCTTGAGTGTATCAAGGTGTTCGATTCAGCGCATCATTTTATCCAAAATCAGATGAACGAAGCTTTTCTACAAAACATCACATTCGCGAGTGTGGCCGATTCTATTTGGCGACACAAACTCAAATCATTGATGTTCGCAGTACTCATGCTGGCGTTGGTCTCGATCGTTTTGATCTTGTTGCCACGTAAGTACGAATCAGTCGGCAAACTGTTTATTCAAGTTGGCCGCGGGGGTGTCACTCTCGATCCGACGACCACGACGAGCAAAACGATCATGGTTCAGGAGTCACGTGAATCTGAGATCAATAGTGTCGTTGATGTGTTGCAATGCCGTGGTGTTTTAGAAATCGTAGCGCAGCAAGAAGACATTCAGGACGAAATACTTAATTCGTCATCAATTCTTTCGAAAATTGCCCTGCCCTCTTTCTCTTCTGGCAAAGTGGACGAAAAACGTGAAAAGCTATTAAAACTAGACAAAGCCGTCAAAGCACTCTCCAGCAGTCTTTCTGTCCGAGCGCCAAGAAAAGCATCGACCATTACGATTGCTTGCCGAACTGAATCACCAGAATTGTCTCAGAAAATTGTGCGAGTCCTGATGGAGACCTACATCGATCAGCACGTGAAGGCCCGACAGACCGACGGTTCTTACGATTTCTTCGAGCAAGAATTTGCCAGTCAGAAAACTTCCGTTGACTCTATCAGTGCCGAGATCGAAGGCTACAAAAATGAAATTGGCGTGATGTCAATTGAAGGACGTCAGGCTTCGCTACGGGAACAAATCGCTGAGATAAACAACACGCTTCTGGTTGCCATTTCAGAAAAAGCTGGGTTTGAGTCACAAGTGGACGCGTTGAAAAAGATGATCGCTGGAGTCCCAGAGCAAATCGAACTTGAATCAACGGGCGGACTTGCCAATCAAGCCAGCGACCTGATGAAAGATCGACTGTTCAGTTTGGAGATTGAAGAGCGTGAGTTGCGATCCCGGTTGCAATCCGACCACCCGTCAGTTGTCAAAGTGCAAAAACAACTGCGCGAAGTCAGGTCAATTATGGGCAAGCAGAAGTCGGATCGTACACAAGTCAAAACAGGGCTTAACAAGAATCGCCAGCTTCTCGACATGATGTTAATGGAAGCTAAAGCCAATCAAGTTTCGGCGCAAGCCAGGTTGGATTCGCTCGAAAGTCAGCGAGACGAAGCCAAGAGACAAATGAAGTCGATGAACCTGTATGAAACCAAGCTGGCTTCGATGTACCGCAACTTGACGGTCGCGGAAAACAATTTCACGATCTACTCAGAGAAACGTGAAGAAGCTCGCATCAATAAGGAACTTGATCGACAGCAAATCAGCAATGTGAAGACCGTTCAGGACCCTTCGATTCAGGTTAAGCATGTCAGTCCAAAATACAGTTTGGTGCTGCTTGCCAGTGCCCTATTCGCTTTTGCCGGTGCACTTTGCGTCGCACTGTTTGCGGAACAAATTGACAACTCGTTGCGAACCGACCAACAGGTTGAAGAGTCGCTAGGCATTGATGTATTGGCAACCATTCCAACGCTGTCGCGTCGAAACACTTTTGTAGGCTAAGACAATGATTCAAAATCACTCTGACAATCCTCGCGCGGTACAAGAATCTAGACGGCGCAGCGGACGTAAGTTCAATAAAACTCTCTGGCCAATTTACAGTGGCTTGGTGGAACAGGTTTCCAATAACCTCGACGCAGAGAATGCGTCGATTGCAATTGGCTGTGCGGGTGTTGCCAAAGGCGCTGGAGCGACCACTGTCGGAGTCAATTTGGCGATCGCTTACTCAATGATTTATGAGCACCCTGTTCTGTTCGTCAACGGAACAGAATCGGACCAGCGTTTAAGTAGCTTGCTCGGTAAGTCCTCCAATGAAGGAGTTGAAAGCCTCGTTGGCAATCAGTGCGAAATCTTAGATGCCATCACGCCAACTTCGTTCGAAGGTCTCGACTATTTGAACAACGGATTGCGTTCAAAAGCTGCCAGCTTTTCACCCCAACTCATGTCACGATTCCCTGATATTCTGGACGTGCTGAAAGTCAAGTATCGAACCATTGTTGTTGACTTGCCAGATTTTCAGCAGCCTTCAAGCAGCTCATCCATGGCGCATTGTCTCGATGGAGTAGTGCTGGTTTTGCAATCAGGCAAAGTAAAAACTCCCGTAGCAACAAAAGTAAAGCAACGTTTGGAACGCAACGGCGTCAAGCTGCTTGGCGCGGTTCTCAATCGTTGTGACTAAACTCTGGAAGCGATGTAATTCGGGAACAGCATGTCAGAGTTGGTACCTTCATTAGCAAACGTTCATAGCGGAACGGTAGAGCGAGAGCGTTCTTCCAGTTTCCTGCTGCATTCAGTGATGCTCTGCGCATGGCTGATCATGATGTTTGTTTTCTATTTGCCCGGCCGTAGCTCGATTGTTAGCGTCGGTGGTATGGATTTGCTGGCGATCGGCAAAGCACTTTCGCGAATTGGCTCGCTTGGATTGTTGCTGGCCTTGAATCTGATGATGTATCGCCAGATGCAACTACGAGTCGTCTTTTACTACATGGGCGGCTTCGTCATTTTTCTCGCCTGGTCTGGGCTGTCTGTGACTTGGTCCGCGCTGCCAGAAGTCTCAACAGGCCAAGTGGTTTCGCTGACCGTCATGATGTTGATTGCAGCCAGCGTTGCGCGTGTTGTTGAAACCGATGAAGATGCTGGCCTTGTTTTGACGCACCTCGCGGCGATCTTGCTTGTGCGCTGCATCATCATGGTCAGTTGCTATGTCCTCACTGGGGGCGTGGGCGTGTCCAGAGAAGATGACAGTTATTTTCACTCAACCGACGCCGCCGAAACATCCACGCTGGGATTGTTGGTGTTTTCCGTAGCATTTTTGGGATATCCCAATCGGATGAACCGCTTAATGCTCGTGCCTGGCATCATCTTTTTCTTAGCAACGTTTATTATCGCGCAGAACCGTTTGTCGTTGATCATCACGCCGCCGTTGATCTTGATCACGTTGCTGATGAATGGGAATAAGAAGACGATCGTCGCCCTCATTTTTCTTGGCTGCTTGGCTGGTCTTTCGTTTTTGATTTACGATCCCGGCTTGGAAACGTTCCGTAACATTTTGGGAATGACAGAAGAGTATGCATTGCGTTCTGAAGGAGATGGCTCCGAGGCGGTTTCAACATTTTCCGGACGTACTGAGCTTTGGGAAGCAATTTGGCCCGAGTTCATGCAAAGTCCCTTCATTGGGTTGGGGTACTTTGTAACTTCCACGACGGGCGAGTTGAATGTGTGGGGGAAAAGCCACAACTACACGGCTCACAATCAACTGTTTCAAGTTCTGGCGACAACTGGAGTCATTGGGCTAATGATTTTCCTCGCGGCAATGATGGCACCAGCAAGACTCGTGATGTCCAAGTTGATGTTGAAGTCGGCAACGGGCCGTACCGCGAGAAGTCTTTTTGTGATCTTCATCTGGCTGGTGCTTTGGGGGCTGTTAAATTCTTCTTTCTCTGGCCCCATCGGCGGTTCGAGCGTGGCGTTCTGGACGATCATTGGTATGACCATCGGCCGGTTGCGCCAACCTGATTCGCCGCAACAGCGCGGGATCACGCCGACTCCTACACTGTACCGCGGCGAGCAGGACTAGGTCGATTAAACGCAATGCATTTTGCGTACATTGCGGGAACCGAAGCTCCCGCAATATTGGCAGAGAAGCACAACCTATCTACTCGGTTTCAAACCTTTTGAAATTCAAAAAGCTGATGATGTTCGCCTGGCACTCGCCTTCCACCAACAGATAGCTTTTCGTTTTTTCACCATTGATTTCTTTTCCCTCAACAATGGAAACCTTCAGCTTCTTCAACTGTTTCAAAATGTGTTTCGAAAATTTGTCTTCATCGGGATCGATGCTTTTTGCAAATGTGTCCCTGATCGCTTCAAACATATTGAGGAAATCGTCCGGCGAGACCTCTGATTTTGGAACTGCCGCAAAGCGTATTCGGCACGATTTAAAGTCTGGAGACATATCGATCCCCCAGCCGGCGGTCTCAGTAGCGACCGTCATTTTGAGGTTTGCCTGATTTAGCTCGTCTTTCTCTTCGTAGTCTTTGGGAGCTTCGCCAGACTGAAGAATGTCATAGACAACGGTCGCGACGCCACCTGAAACTGCGTTCCATACCTCTTTTCTCGTTTCAGAGGGCTTGTCCCATTCTGGGTTGGGCGTTCCCTTTAGCGGAATGAATTGAAATATGTTTGAAGGGCTCTTTTTGGCAGATTTCAACCACTCTTCGCGCATCTTATCAAAATGATCCTTAGGAAGACGTGAGCCGATGACTTTTGTTAGATCAACTGCCCTGATGAGATTCGGCCAGTCCACTTGATTGGTTGCAGTTATTTCCGTTGCTGACATTCCAAGATCAAGACGGGTGCGATGACCTTCTGGCTCTTTAGGATCGTGATGAATGGAGACCATCACCCCGCCCTGAATCAGAGCGATATCATCCAGCCCTAAACCGAATTGTTTGACGGACAGGGCTGCTGCGTTGGGTTCAGCACGGAGAACTCCATCAAACGCGGCCGTCATCATCGGAAGGTAAGTTCTCAAGTCGGGATGTTCCAGAATCCGATTTACCTGGATTTTCATGTACCCTGACTGATTTCCAATCGTGTCCCATGGCTGGGTCGTTGGTTGGGAAAACATTTTCACCGGCGCGGTATGCGACGCGGTAACGACTCGTGAATCTTTTTTCTTTTCTTGAGTTGCGACTTGCCCTTCGACCGACCAGCACGCAATCCATGTGCAGGCGACAAAAGCAGTCAACGTGATGCAGCGATTAACCAAACGGCTGCAAGGTAAACGATGGAAAGTTATTTCTCTGAGCATTGTGATCCTCCTGATCAAACTTGAAGAAACAGAAACGCCAAGTGCAGACGAATGTCGGCATTCAGCATCAAAACGAAGTGCCAGTCGAGAAAGACCTCGACAATAGGCTGATGGATTTTCAGAGACTTGGGCAGCGAGTTGGTCAGCGGCAAGCTCTTGAGCTAAAACGGTTTGCCGATGCAGTAGCCAAGCCAACGGATGGAGCCAGGTCAAACAGAATGTAAGTTGTGTCATTAAGCGACAATAATGGTCACGTCGCAGCAGGTGGCCAATTTCGTGCGCCAAGCCAGTTGATTGCTCGGATTTGGACCAACTCAAGAATGTCTCTGGAACAAAGACTTTGCTACCGGTTAACCAGCTAACGAAGGGGCTGCCGGGACCGCTGAATTGATGAACCGAAATTTCTTGATGCCGGCGTCCTGCGGGCAACTGGGCCACGATTCTTGCCATTTCAGATCGAACGAAATTGTCATCAATTTGCGAACTGGATTTAGCTAACGACCAAATAGTTTGAGAGGAGAGAGCGACTCGAAATAGTCCAACCAGTCCTCCGAGCAGCGTTAGCAGAATAAGTAGAGCGACACAGCGGTTAGCGGATATGAGCTGCCAATTGTTTTCCGGAGTGTCAGTTGCATTCATCGATGCGGTGGAAAGGGTGACGAATGAAACGAGGCTGTTGATCCATGTTGCCGCGTTGGCATTCGGTTTAACATCAGAACCTAAAGCACCAAGGCTCGGAACCTTTGAATCCGAGTGAGCCGATGTGTCGGCGGCTGCGTGAGGACTTGCAGTCATTTCAAAAGGCCTTGGAACACCAGCCCACGTCAGCATGATTAGTCCGGCACTGGATGCCAGAACAACGACACCGATCGAAGCTGATATGTCGGGGAACTTGCGTAGTGTCAGGCGGCCAATGATCCAGCCGACCAGCATCACTCCGGTGACTTGAAATAGGCACAACATCCATTGCGACTCATGGGTCGCGATTGAAATAGCATCCATGCTCACTGCCCTTCCGAATCGTCAAGTATCTGCTCCAACAGTTCACGTTCGGCGCGATTGAGCTTTCGATGCTTCAATAGTTGCACCAACATCGCTTGCCGGGATCCTTGAAACAGTCGCCCCATGAAGTCGCCAAGCAATTTTGTGGAGACATCATCGAAGGTTCGAACAGCGGTGTAACGAAAGGGACGATCCGAATGTGTTTGTTTTAAAAAGCCTTTTTCCAAGAGGCCACGAACCACATTCGCGATCGTGACATAGGCGACTTGCTCACCCGTTTTCAATAATTCTTGCCGAGCTTGTTCGGCGGTGGATTCTTCGGTTTGCCAGAATACTTGCATTACCGCAAGCTCTCGGTCAGTCAGTTCGGGCGTCTTAGGGCGAGCCATTGCGAAGTCCACTCAAAGTAATTTGGTTGTTCAAATTTGAATAACCAAATATACGCAAGCCTCTTGAGAAGGTTCAAGTGCAAATTTGAATAACCAAATCTGCTGGCACTCGGAGAGGCGTCCGGGGCGAATTGGAGGGCGCTAATGACGGAGGGCGCTGATGACAGGCTGGCCCTGGCAAAAAGACTCGAAGAATGGGTGCGGAAAAGAACGGAGGCGGTCAATCCAGAGCAATGTTCCGCAGGCTCCGAAACGTCATCAGCTTCAAGAACATGACAAGCTACTCAATTCGAACGTTGCCGTATTAAGAAGCCGTCATTACATGTGAGGAATCGCTTGTGAACCTGAGTCCTCAACCAAGTTTGAGTCTACACAATGCACTTGGACGGCAATTAAGCAGTACCACTGCCCTGCTCTTCTACGAAGACTCCCATCTGACGAAATCGCTCGTAACGATTGTTAAGCAGCGTTTCCTCATCAGTTGCGACCAACTCTTTTAACGTCTTCTTCAGATAGTTACCCAGGCGAGCCGCCATTGAATGGTGATCGCGATGAGCGCCACCAAGCGGTTCGTTGATCACATCATCAACGATTCCCATTTGCAATAAGTTCTTTGAAGTGAATTTGAGAGCTGTCGCTGCTTTCTCCGCGTGCTCGGCACCTTTCCAAAGAATTCCGGCGCAACCTTCTGGGCTGATCACCGAATAATAAGCGTGTTCCAAAACTGCGACGCGGTCTCCCACACCAATCCCGAGGGCTCCACCGCTGCCGCCTTCACCAATGACCACACAAATGATAGGCGTCTTCAGTCGCGACATTTCGTACATGTTCTCGGCGATCACTTGAGCTTGTCCTCGCTCCTCCGCGCCAATGCCAGGGTAGGCTCCTGGAGTATCGATCATGCAGACCACTGGCAAGCCATACTTTTCAGCCATCCGCATTTTCGCCATCGCTTTACGATAACCTTCGGGATGAGCGCAACCGAAATGAGTCTTTTGTCGATCGTTAAAGGTGCGGCCTTTTTGATGGCCAAGCACCATGACTTTTTGGTTGCCAAGGCTGGCAAAACCAACTCGCACTGCAGGGTCGTCTCCAAATAGTTTGTCGCCGTGTAGTTCGATAAACTCATCGAAAACTAGGGACAAGTAATCAGTTGTGTGCGGACGCTCTTTGTGTCTCGCGACTTGAACTGTTTGCCAAGGTGACAAGTCGGAGTAAATTTCGCGAGTCTTGTCCGTGAGATCTTTGCGAAGCTCACGAAGTTGGTCACTCGATTCGGCAGAATGATCAGCTTTTTCTTCCAGCTGATTTATCTCGTCCGTAAGATCTGCCAACGGTTGTTCGAATTCTAGAAAGTCCATCAATGGCACGCAGTTATTGAGTAAGCGGTGGAATGCCACCGCGGAATTGTCTGATAGGAAGCTTCCGAATCGCAACCTGGAATCGGAAGGCAATATGATACAACGCGAAGCTATCGTTTGTAATTCTCTGGTCGCTGTCCAGGCCGATAAATTTCCGTCTTTGACATGGCTTCAAGGAATTCCCCCATCGACTGAAAACGTTTTTCGGGGTCTTTGGCCATCATTTTCTTCACGATCGCTGAAAACTCTTTGGTCGCCGCACTGGAAGCCTCCAACGATGGCGGGCTCGCGTGAAGGTGCTTGTTTAGCAGGTCATCGGGCGACGTTCCCGAGAAAGGAGTTCGTTTGGCCATCAACTCAAAAATCACGCATCCCAGTCCGTAGACGTCGGTTCGCATATCTGGTTGGGTTCGGCGGATTTGCTCAGGAGCCATATAGCTTCGTGTGCCCCTCGCCATTTTCGGTTTACCAGAAAAAAGCTTTGCCAGTCCTTTCTTCTTCTTGCACGAAACGGCGATTGAAAAGTCAATCACTTTCACATTGGCTTCTTCGTCAACGAGAAAGTTGTCGGGCTTGACGTCGCAATGGACCCAGTCATGTTTGTGCATGTGTGCCAAGCCTTCAGCAGAAGATCGAATCACTTTGGGCATTAGCGCGGCCAGTGAATCGTATTGTTCGCGAAGGACAATCTTCATGTTTTTGGACATGCAGAGTTCCATGGCCAGCAAGGGAAAACCTTGGTCTTCGTGGTAGCTGAAAATCTTGATCACGCTGGGATGTTCAAGCCCGCTGCCAACAGCGACTTCGTGCTTGAGCTGTTCGATCTCATGTTTGTCGGTGCGGTATTCGCGCATCAGCACCTTGAGGGCGATGCGTTTCTTGCTGCCCGTTTTGAGCGCTTCCCATACTTGTGTGGACGTACCTGAACGAATCAATCGCAACAGTTGAAATGGCCCAATAAAGTCTCTACCAATTGCCACAGCAAATTCCAATCGTTTCGATGACAAACAAATTGCCATCGGAGTTTTGATTCGCAAATCATTGCCTACGAGAAACCGTATCGGCGACGAACCTAATGACTAATTTGCGACATTTCCGATTTTAGTCGATTCGTTTCAAAAAACGAAGGGACTTTGCCACCGCGATTCGCTCGAAATCGACGCTGCAGGCGAGGCGGGGAATCGACAGCTTGGCAAGGAGTTAGCGTGGACCGGGAGCGATTAGCTCGGTGACTGGCTCAATTTGGTGTAGGAATAGTTCATCAACAGGTGCGTTCAGGTCACTGTTCGGAGTCTGGCCGCCTTTGTTGCGACCGCTTCGTTGCGAATGCCGGGCAGGCCTACAGTAGCGTTGCTGGGTCGTAGACAACGTGATCCAGAAATAAGCCTTCAGGTGGCGCCGTTTGGCCCGCATGCGTCCGGTCCTTCTGAGCCAGCACCTTACTGACCCAATCTGGCGTCTCGGCACCTCGCCCTACCTGCACAAGCGTGCCAACAATGTTACGAACCATGTTGTACAGAAAACCGTTGGCCGTGATCCAAATTTCAATGTCATGAAAAGGTTCCCGAAAATCATGACGGACTTCCAGGCGGCTCACGTGGCGCGTGGTGGTAGTTCGTGGATTGCTGCCGCTGGCTTGAAAGCTCTTGAAGTCATGCAGGCCAACGAGATGCTGGGCAGCTTCTTGCATCGCGGCGATGTCGAGAACGTACGGTACGAACCAGGCTTGCTCTTGTCGAAACGGATCTTGAATCCGCCCCGACTGAATGTAGTACGCGTAGGTCTTTTCAATCGCCGATGTAATGGCATGAAAATCCTCGACGGCTTCTTCGCAAAGGATTGCAGAGATTGCTGGCGGCGAAAGCGCGTTGATGGCATGCACCAGTTTCCAACACGGGATCTCTGATTCGGTCGAAAGTGAACAGACTTGACGCCGCGCGTGGACGCCCGCATCGGTGCGACCACTGGAGACAATTTTGATTGTCTCGCCAGTGATCTCAAGCCAAGTTTCTTCCAGCACTTGTTGAATGGCCAAGCCATTCTTTTGGCGCTGCCAGCCAACGTATGCTTTGCCGTTATAGGCAATCGTTAGCTTGAGGTGCCGCATGTTGAGAATTTACCAGAGACAAGTAGTTCTGCGATTTGAACTGCGTTGGTCGCAGCTCCTTTACGCAAGTTGTCACTCACGCACCAAAAAGTGATTCCATTCTCGCAGCTGATATCTTTTCGGATGCGCCCAACGAACACGTCGTCTTTGTTGTCGCTGTTGCTTGGCATTGGATAGACTCCTGCTTCGAGCTCATCCACGACAGTAATGCCGGGTGCCTCTTCGAACAGCTTGCGAGCTTCGGCAGCGGAAAGTGGCGTCTCAGTTTCGACAAGGATCGTTTCGCTATGGCAATTGGAAACAGGCACTCGAACGCAAGTCGGACAGACTTGAATTGAGTCGTCGCCAAAAATCTTTTGCGTCTCCCAGACCATCTTCATTTCTTCTGAAGTATAGCCTTCGTGCTTTGCGGATCCGATTTGCGGGATCACATTGAAGGCGATTGGATGCGCGAACGCTTCGTATTGGTAGGATTCGTCCTTGAGCGCGCTTTGCGAGCCCTCGATGAGATCTTTTTGACCCTTCACCCCTGCCCCGCTCGTTGCCTGATACGTCGAGACAACAACTCGCTTGATTTTCGCCGCTGTATGAAGCGGCTTCATGGCAACAACCATTTGTGTGGTGCTACAGTTCGGGCTGGCGATGATGCCTTGGTGGTTCTCAATCGCTTCCGGATTTACTTCAGGAACGACGAGTGGAACATGATCAAGCATGCGGTGGTATCCGCTTTCGTCAACGACGATTGTTCCTCGCTCGACAGCCCACGGAACAAACTCAGCTGCCACGTCATCCGGCGTGCTGCCGATGACAAGATCAATTTCGTCGAAGACAGAAGGCTCGAGAAGTTTGACTTCGTGCTCAACACCTTTGAACGTAATCTTTTTCCCAACGGATCGCGAAGAAGCTAAAAACGTAATGGACTCATGCGGAAAATCTCGTTCTTCCAACAGTTGTCTTACCAATGTACCGACCGCTCCGGTCGCTCCTGCAATTGCGATTCGCTTCGCCACAATATTCTCCAAGGAAAGTTTGCTCAGTCTCGATTTCAAAGCCGTCCATTGTAGCACCATGTGTTGCTGACTTGCAGCGTGATAATCATCAGAGCACGCAATCCAACGACATGTGGTAGCGTGAAGAAACTTTCCATCGAACCCATGTTGGGGATGATTCAGCCACACACTGGAGTTGGCTCGCTCGATAGCGTTTCAGTGGGGCTGGCCGCAAAGATTTTCGACCAGCTTGAGAAGGTCGTAGAACTGTACTGGTTTCTCGCAATAAGCGTCTGCAAGTTGTCGTTCAGAGTCTTTTCTTTGAAACACTTCGCTATAGCCAGAGCAGAGAATGACAGGAATCTCCGAACGGATTTTCTTTATTTCCCGAATCAATTCTTCGCCGCTAATACTTGGCATGACTTGGTCAGTGACGACGAGATCAAATTTTTCCGGTGAATCAACGAACGCCTTGAGCGCTTCGCAACTATTGGTAAATCCAACGGCCTGATGTCCACAAAGATTAAACATGTCTTCAAGCCCATCAGAAATGACGGGATCGTCGTCCACGACTAGGACGCGGAATCCAACGCTTGTTTCTTGAGGTGGCAGTACCTGCGACGTTTTCTTTGCCGAATCGCTTGCAAGAGAATCCTTGCTGGGCGGGAAGTAGATTTCAATCGTGGTTCCTTCATTCTCGACGCTTTCGACTTGGATTTGACCTCGATGTTGGCGGACGATTCCAAACACCGTCCACAGTCCCAGCCCTGTGCCTTCACCGATTGGTTTGGTTGTGAAATATGGATCGTGGATTCGTGGTATTAGTTCTGATGGGATTCCGCTTCCATGATCGGAAATCATAAGTTTGACATGTGGGCCTTCGCTGAGTTCCAATCGCTCTGCCCGGTCAGAATCAATCTCGTCAACTGAGACTTCAATCAGGATCTGACCGCCTGATGTTTTCATTGCATAGGCTGCGTTACTGCAAAGATTCAACAGGACTTGGTTGATCTTGTTTGAATCAGCCAAAATCACATCATCGCAGGGAGCAGGATCGAATCTGATTTCAATAAACTTGGTCGAGAAAGTTGAAATTAGCGGTAGAGAGTCGGCAACAATTTGGTTCAGAGACACGACTCCTTTTTGGCCAGTCGAGGGACGGCTCCAATTTAACAATTGTTGGACAATTGATTTTGCCGATCCAATCGTTTCGCGAATTCGATCCACCGGAGCGACTGACTTAACTTTCAACTGGGCTTCTAGGAGATCGGTCTGAATCTGAATGGCACCTAGCACGTTGTTGAAGTCGTGCGCGACACCTCCGACCAGTTGACCAATGGCTTGCATCTTTTGCGCTTGGCTGAGTCTGTTTTCAAGAACCTCCTGTCGTTGCTGTGCTTCTTTGCGAACATTTAGCTCGACCACCGTCAGCTCTACAAGTTTCTCCAGTGTCTCAAGATCGTCCTGAGTCCACGTACGTGGTTGATCATCAATGGCGCAAAACGATCCGATGACGTTTCCGTCAGGCATCACGATGGGAACTCCCAAATAGGCTTTTACGCCCAATTCGCCGATCGCCAAATTGTCTTTGACCAGTTGATGTGATTCGGCATCGACCACAACAAGCGGTTCATTTCGTTTGACGACGTGTTGACAGAACGAATGAGAAAGTGGTGTCTCGCGGCAACTTGCCAAGGATTCATCGAGTCCACTGGAGCCGAGAAAGAATTGGCGATCATCGGTCACTAGCGAAATCAGTGCGATAGGCGTTCCCAAAAACTTGGTGGCCAAGTCAACAAGGACTTGAAAACTGCGAGGTGAAGGAACATCGAGAACATCCAGGTCATCAAGCGCCTGAAGACGCAACTTGCCATCCAAGGGAACGACGATTTCTTTTTCGTTGGCAGACGGGGTCAGCTCAACTTGGACATTGCCAACGAAGCGTTCCTCTAGAAAAAAGCCATCCAGTGACTTGCGATTAGCGCTTTGACGATCATCTTTATTCGAAGTCATGATTCGTTAGCCAAGCGAGATTGTGGTTGGACCCATCGATTGCAGCAATTAGGATTCTTAATCTGGGCTGTTGAATTAAGTCGAAGCCCAATTCTTGGTGACGAAATCTTAACTCGGAGCGTAAGCGAGGAGGCAGATCGATTCCCGCTTCCTTCTCGCTTACGGTTCGGATTGTAATAAATTCGTCAGACCACTCTCATCTATCGTAGACGTTTTCTTCCGCGACTCCAATTCGACGGACTAGGATTTGACAAGTTACTGGACTTTCTTCCATTCAATGGCTTCGATCTGTAGCTCGTCCAAACACCATTGTGTCGCGAAGTTAAGAGAAGTTTGAATCTTGCCATTGTCAAAAAAGATATGGCCAACGGTCGTGTGTTGTGAGTATTTGAGCAGCAAGAAATACATCTCAACGGGTTGGTAGCTACATACGGTGACGTGGAGTGGTTTCTCCATCTTCTTATCAATGCCGATTTTGCAACGGGCTCGTGTCGGATTATGTTTGGCGGCTAGTTGTATCTCCATGTGTTGAACGAAGTTCAGCTGTTGGTACTCGTCAATCGCTTCGAAGAAATATTCAAAGATGTCTTTGTCATCCGGGCAGTGATGTTCCAGGGACAATGCCCACCCAGTGGACAGCGAGCGTTTGCTGATTCGCAGCCAACTCAGAAAATGGCTTTGAGTGAGTTGGGAACACGGCTCGATGATGTGATGGTTTGATAATGCGGCGTAGTAACCGAGAACATAGTCTTCGATCTCCTTCAAATTTTTCGATCTGAGATAGAGGTTGGGCCGTTTGCGGATGCGTTCCAGAAAGTCGTAGATCGTTGAATTCGCCATCTTCAATTCCTATATGTCTTATTCAAGTTTCAATGATTATCGGGGCGTGTATTGATGCTTCACTTTTCAAATGGAACGTGAATATGTTCCAATGGATAGGTACTGGATTCTGATTGGATTCGGGCTGTAGGTTGATAAGTTTATGTTTCAATTATTGGACGTGCGATGAGAGAAGTCGACATGAGAAAGCTGCTGCTGATCACAATAACTCTGCTTGGAATGAACCTGCTCTGTTTAACAGAAGCTAAGTCCCAACGAGCGACCTATATCCCTGTGCCACTGACGGCCGATCTCAGCCCGCTTTCTGAGAACCAGCAGAAAATGTTGCCGTTATTAATTGATGCAGCAAAAGAAATGGATGCTGTATTTTGGAAGCAGGCCTACGGCGACAAACAAGCTTTGCTCGATTCGATCGAGAATAGCGCTGATAAAAACTTTGCGCAAGTGAACTACGGTCCTTGGGATCGCCTCGACAACAACAAGCCATTCATCGAAGGTACCGAAGCGAAGCCAATTGGGGCACAGTACTATCCCCAAGATATGACCAAAGAGGAATTCGAAACACATTTGAAATCGAATCCCGATGATGCAGCCGCCTTCAAAAGTCTCTACACGGTTATCCAGCGAGATGCCGCAGGTAAGCTAATCGCGGTTCCCTACAGTGAAGTATTCAAAACAAATTTTGAAACTGCGGCGGCCAAACTAAAAGAGGCAGCCGGGCTTGCCGAAGATTCAGGTTTCAAAAAGTATCTTGAAGCTCGAGCTGCTGCTCTGATGTCTGGAGAATACTTCGAGAGTGACATGTTGTGGATGGAAATGAAATCTAATTCAATCGACTGTGTCATTGGTCCAATTGAAAACTATGAAGATCAGCTATTCGGCTACAAAGCATCCTGTGAAAGCTATGTATTGGTTAAAGACAAATCGTGGAGTGAGCGGCTTAGTAAATATGCTGCGATGCTACCTGAATTGCAAAAGGGCATTCCCGTCGATGATCAATACAAACAGGAAAAGCCAGGAACCGATTCTGACCTTAACGCCTACGACGTGATCTACTATGCGGGCGATTGCAACGCAGGCTCGAAAACGATCGCGATCAACCTGCCTAACGACGAAAAGGTCCAGTTGGCAAAGGGCTCGCGCCGCTTGCAACTCAAGAACGCCATGCGAGCCAAGTTCGACAAGATCTTGTTGCCGATTAGTGATCTGCTAATCGTTCCGGATCAAAGAAAGCATATTACGTTCAACGCGTTCTTTTCAAACACGATGTTCCACGAAGTTGCTCACGGGCTAGGAATTAAAAACACGATTACTGGCAAGGGCACAGTGCGAGATGCGATGCGTGAAGCTTCGAGCGCCTTGGAAGAAGGGAAAGCCGATATCCTGGGTCTATACATGGTGACCAAGCTCTTTGAAAAAAGAGAGCTAACCGATGGCCAGCTAGAGGATTACTACGTGACTTTCATGGCCGGTATTTTCCGCTCAGTTCGCTTTGGCGCTTCAAGTGCTCATGGAAAAGCCAACATGCTTCGGTTTAATTTCTTCAAAGAACTTAACGCGTTTACACGTGAGTCGTCTGGTCAATATCGCGTCAACATGGACGAGATGAAGATTGCAATGGAAGCACTTTCGAGAAAGATTCTGACGCTTCAAGGCGAAGGGGATTATCAGGCTGCACGTGAGTTTACCGATAAGATGGGCTTTGTCGGTACGGTTTTGTCGGAAGACTTAGGGCGAGTTAATCGACAAGGAATTCCAACCGATATTGTCTTTGAGCAAGGGCTCAAAGTACTCGGTTTGAAATAAGAGATTGCAGGACAGCAAGTGGCAAACAAGCAAACAGCTGTCGCGACAGACGAGCGGATCAACGCCCTGACACACGGTCTCGGTGCGGTTCTCAGTTCTGTCGGCGGTGGCTGGCTTGTCGCTTCTGCGATGGCTGACGGGCTGCGAGCGACGACGGTGGCGTGTCTCGTGTACGTGCTGACGTTAATGAGTCTTTACGTTGCCTCGACGTTGTCACATTGCTTTGTAGATGACGTGGACATCGATGTGGCGAATCGGCGAACTGGCCTCCATGCGGGTAACCCATGGCGCCGCAAGTTCCGTGCACTCGACCAAGCCTGCATTTACCTCCTGATCGTTGGTACCTACACGCCCTTCTCAATTGCGTATCTGAATTCCGGATGGTGGAACTTTGTGTTGGCAACGATGTGGGCACTGGCCATCAGTGGCTTCGTGTCCAAACTCTTTTTCGTCCACCAAGTCGAAAAGGTTTCTATTTGGATCTACGTTCTGCTGGGCTGGATTCCAGCCTTAGCCGGCATGCCATTTAACCGAGCGGTCCCAGACGTCTGCATGGCATGGATCGTAGCCGGTGGAGCAATTTATACGATCGGAACGTATTTTCTATTCAACGATCACCGAGCAACCTATTTCCACGGCATCTGGCACACGTTTGTCCTGGTTGCCAGTGCGATGCACTTTTTCGCTGTTATGAATTACGTGGTCTGGGCAGACCTTGGCTAGACGTGGTCTGCGTTAGTGGCGTTTGCTTTTGGTTGATGAAGCGAGTTCGGTCGCCGTTGGTCAGATGGTGTCGCATTGTTTTATTTGGGAGAGCGAAGCTCCGTTGGGCCAGCGGTCGATAGAGTAACGCACTTGATTTGGATAAAACTAAACCGATTCAAGTTTGACTTTTAAAATGGTGGGAAGTGTTTTCAAGTGCTGGCTCAGTAGAAGCTTCGCTTGGGCCGATCAATTAATGGCGTTGGCACGCCACGGCTGATGCTCAATTCACAATCGGGCAAGTTTCCAAACGGTATTGCCCTAACCCGAAGCGTGAGCGAGGAGGAAGTAGAAGTCGATCTACCTCCTCGCTTATTTGAGTTTTACATCGATCGCCATGGCTAATACAAGCACGAACCGCAAGCGCGTGAACCTGCTGCGAAAAACCACTCGCTTGCGCGTCGGATTTCGCCACAAAGAATTGGGCCTCAGCTTAATTCATCATCCCAGCTTCGCTCGGCCGACCACCTGACTTACTTGGCAGCTAAGATTTCTAAAATCACACCTTGGCCAGTTCCGTCTCCGCGAAATTTCATGAGACCTTGAGTCACATGCTTGCGATTCAAGCATTTGATCGTGTCATGAAGACGCTGCTTGGGGCAGATCGACTCATCAATCGGAAGCGGGTTGTCGATCCGCGTCGGCCAGTTGGCTTCAGCGAACGCATCGAGAACCTTTTCCTGGTTCACAGCTTTCCACCGAAATCGTTTAACGACTTTATCGTCAATACGGAACTCCCGTTCGTCACGATCCCAAATCGGTCGACAGTACAGATGGTTAACTGGTTGTTGCGGAAACTTTTGCACCGCAAGCTTTGCCAACGGATGTCCTTTGTCCGTCAACACAAAACAAGAATCGGGTTGCAAGACAACTTCCGATTCGGGTACGAACTTTCGTTCTGTCCGAGAAGGCAATTCTCGTTGATGTTCAACCCAGCCATTACAAACAAGCATTCGAACCACATGTGTTCTACCTTTTAATTTTGACATTGATATGCTATGGATGCCTGTTTGACTCGGGTTAACTATTTTAGTTGCTATA
>JAYJMJ010308988.1:0-24848 GCA_036873875.1 Laminaria ephemera | reverse complement strand
CTGTTCCCTGTTCTCGCTTCTCTATTCTCTATTCTCATTCCAAAACAATCATTTTCTTAGTCACCGTACCTTGAGGTGTATTTAAATGATAATATAAAACACCAGTAGCTCCTAACTCAGACCGATTAATCGGAATTTCATTATAGCCACTAGAATAGGTATTGCTCGTTGTTAATAATTGCTTGCCCGTAAGATCTGTAATGTTAAGTTCAACAAATCCTGCTACAGGTAATTCAAAGCCAATCGTCGTCCCTTCAGAGAAAGGATTAGGTTGGTTTTGGTACACCTGCAACATAGGATTTGTCATGAACTGAAACTCAATATCCATTACCTCCAGTAGCTCATTATACGCTTCCGTAGGCGTCGGATTAGATTGAATACTCAGCACATCGCTCAAAAGAGCATTTTGTTGTGCAGTGAATGTAAGCTCAAAAGATAAGTCTTTAGCTTGGACGTACTGAGGGCCGTGATATGTTGCAGTAATCGTTCCAGGTTGGATTGTGCCTACTCCCTGCTCATTGGGCTGAAATAAATTCACTCGAACAAGTTCGAGTACAGAATGAATATCTTTAATGGTAAATTGATAACCTGAAATTAATTGTTCGCCTTGTCCTTGAAATGGAATGGTATAGGTTGTACCTGCCACTAATTCCATATCTATTGTAGCAAAAGCCAAAGTAGCATTGCTTCTAGTCTCACTGGCAATACGAGTGCTATAAGCACCTGTATCTTTAGCAGAATCATTAATATCTCCTACTTTGATCGCCACGAAATCTTGGTCTGCATCTTGTGATAAATTAACCGTAGTGGATTCCGAAAAACTTTCTGCTAAAGGATTACCTGGATTCAAAAATGTATACTTAGCATCTACGAATCGCCAAGCGGTGTTATTATTAGGAAAACTATTATCAATGCCTAAAATTACTTTTCTAAGCGCAACGATGTCTGCCGTTGTAACAGAACTAGAGTTGTTAATATCTGCCGCAATATATTTATAAGGACTATCAAATGGTTCTATTCCAACAATGTGTTTAAGCATTAAAATCATATCTAAAGTAGACACCCCATTTTGATAAGTATCTTCTTTCGATAAAGTGATCGTAATATCTTCACAAGTAGGAATACCTTCTAAGGAGAAAGCACCATCTATCAGACTACTAATGATCGGCTCATTATAGGTGGTAGTAAGTGTTACATCTACACCTGACACCCTTTTATTGGAATTGGTCATTACATCGCCCCACAAAACAGCATCTTTTCCATAGTACCCACAGATAGATCGGTGTTCGGTTGCTTGAAATACATTTCCTTGCATTAGTTGTATACCTGTATTTCGCATAATAATTTCTGAGAAGCTAGTATTTTTTATTAGCTTCTTTTCTTCGTCGGACAAAGATGCATCATTTTCGTAATAAAAACGATCTCCATCCCGTAATGCTGTAAATTGTTGCAACATTATTGCCATAACCGTTTCTCCAAATAAGGAATTATTGGTATGTGCCTCTGCCAACATACCTACCCAAGCATCTATATCATTAATACTGGAATACATTTCTTCCAAACCTGCCACTACTTCATCATCAACTACAATATCATGAAAATTTCGATAAGGTCGTAATCCGACTGCTCGTCGGATAGTATTAAAATCAGGGATACCTCGTTCTCTACCTCTATTAATATTAATAGCCGCTAAATCCAAACCACCTGCACCAGGAGGACCAAAAAGAAAATTACGAACATCATCTACTACCTTCGCATCCATTTTTTGCTGTACCTGAATGCCCATTCCTTTCAAAAATGGTTCAATGCCTTTATCTGCTACTAACCCAGGGTTAAAAAAAGCATTTCTAAGAGGAACTGGTCCTTCAGGATAAGGATTTCCATCCATATCTACCATGTTTAGGTTACCATTCAAAAGGGTATGACCCATCCGAAAGGCAGCCCCAGAAAAAACATTCGTGATAGCAGGGTCAACGGTTTCATCATAGCCAATATAGGGCGTTAAATGAACACCCATCGTTGGCAGCCATTCTTGATAGGTAATTGCTTGCATCAAGCCACCTACTATTTTTCTAGCATGTTGATATAATTGCTCATCTGACCAAGCAGGATATTGGTTGACTAATTCATCGCATAGTCGATTATGCTCTCTTACGAAGGTCGTATGAAAAGCAGTTAATAAAGCGTTTTCGTTTGCTCTAATATCACCAGCAACAAATAATCTAGGCGCAAAGCCAACATCATCTGCCATAAAAGGCGCATCAATATCTACTTCATCCCCAAATTCCCCTGAAACCGTATTATAAGGTAATAAATTACCAGTAGAGACTTTTAATTTTCCACCTCTGAAACTACGTAACCAATTGGCTCTATACGCTTCAGAACCATACACCGCAGAGGCATCTAACCAAGCAGTAATTTCATTGAAATGTTGTCTAGGATTACTTGGATCTGTTCCTGTCCCTTCCATCGGCTTATTACGAGTCATCGGAATCATGACATTAGGAATATTGCCACCAGGATTAAAATGTGGGTCTGCAAAATCAACGGGAATCATCGCTGGTTCGCCACTACTCTCGGAAAGCGTAATATCGTGGTCTAGGAATTGCCCAAATACCCAAGTGAAATCGCTTAAATTAAGTTGATCGTTGATTAATAGAGGGGCACCAGTAGCATCTACTTGCGAAAATAAAGCATTACTTATTTTTCTAGGATTGGGTCTATCTGTTCCACTTGGAGCAGATATATTATCCGCATAATTAGGCGGGGCTAGACGACGTAATTGTGTATGGCTAGCTCCCCAATCAGAGTTGTATAAATTATTATTCGAGCCATCATACGTCCTAATTTCCTGTTGTGAAAATAGAGTAAAAGACAAAAGAAACAATCCGAGTACAAGTGTAATTTTTTTTTCCATTATCGCTATATGTAGTAACTTCTATTAAGTAGTCAGGACATTATTAATTATTAGCTAATCATACATGTAGAGTACGTCTAGTGAATAATTAATAATCAGTAATTAATAATGTCACATTACTTAAAGATTATCTGTCTACTTAATGATTCAATAAAAGAACCGTTGCTTCTTGTGTAAGAAACGATCCTCTTTGTTTGGATTTACTATACTTATTCGGAGTTTAGGAAAAAACTGAATGTCGAATCGTCGTCATCGATACCTTGAATATACTTGTGGCAAGTTCTAAAGATTGAATGCTATATCTGAGCTACTTCATTCAGTATTTAGTAGTGAGACCTCATTATCTGTGAATCTAAATAATAGGATAATAAAGTATTCACAGCTTTGGGGAGTAATAGAACTGCTGCAAATATAAAAAAAAACATACTATTATCTAAATCTCTTTTCAGTATTCTACTTTAAACAAAGTTTATTTGTATAGTTTATCAGTATTTTCCCTTTATGACGGAGAAACATATTAAAAAGACTAAAATTTTATGCCAGTTTTTAAGGATGGTTGAAAAAAGTGAAGTTATTTTAATTTTTGGTCGGTAGGCATTCTTATTAGGTTTGCTTTTTTGGTGGTGGGTCGGTCGAAAAGACTACTTGGAGTGGAAGGGCTTTCTTATAAAAAAAATTGCTGCCTAAAAAGCAAGAAAAAGACTTGAAGAATACCCATTTGAAGTTACAAACTTCAAATATCGACTCAGTGCTTGAACAAAAGATGGTGCCGATGGTCGAAGTTTGTAACTTCGACCTTATATTCTTTACTTTTGAACGTGATTTTCGATAAATCTTTTTTTATAAGAAAACCCTTCTTGGAGTGGCGTGTTTTTTGAAAGATTTCTCCAGATATGATTCCTATACTTGGAGAAATGTGTTCTTTTTTAGGACATTTCTCCAGATATATTATGTATTCTTGGAGAAATCTATTAGTTTTAATAAGATTTTTCCAGAAATAGATAGCATATCAATGACAAATACAATTATAGGAAGAGAAAAAGAATTAAAGATTTTCGACAAAATAATGGCCTCTGACAGAGCTGAATTTCTAGCAGTGTATGGGCGAAGGAGGGTCGGTAAAACTTTCCTTATTTATGAATATCTTAAGTCTCACATAGTATTCTCTTTTTCTGGTTCTTTTGAAAAACCAACTAAAGTCCAGCTTGGGAATTTTTTTAGAGAATATATTCGGTTTACAAAAGGAGAACAAGAAAGCGTTACCCCTAAAAACTGGAGTATCGCATTTTCTTATTTGACGGATTATTTGTATGCTTTAGAACACAAAAATGACCAGAAAGTAGTTGTTTTTATAGATGAAATGCCGTGGCTAGATACGCCAAAGTCTGGTTTCGTGTCGGCATTAGAATATTTTTGGAATCAGCACGTCTCCAAAATGCATCAGGTAGTATTGATTGCCTGTGGTTCGGCTGCTTCTTGGATGAAAAAGGAATTACTTAAATCTAAAGGAGGGCTTTATAATAGAGTTACTCGAAGAATAAAATTAGAACCGTTCAATTTACACCAAACTGAAGTATTTTGCCAACATAAAAATTTTAAGTTTTCTCGCTATCAAATTATTCAGTTATATATGGTCATGGGAGGTATCCCCTTTTACTTGAATGAACTAAGTGCTGGTAAAAGCGTCATTCAATTGATAGATGAGATTTGCTTTTCAGATACTGGCTTGCTCGCAGATGAATATGAGCAATTATATTATTCTTTATTTAAAAATGCAGATGACCATATCGCAATAATCGAAGCCCTTGCTAATCACCCTTATGGATTAGTAAGAAAGCAACTAGTAAAAAAATCAGCGATACCTGATGGTGGTACTTTTACGAGAACGATAGAAGACTTATTAGAAAGTGGGTTTATCCTTAAATATCAACCCTTTCAAAAAAAAGAAAAAGATAGTGTGTATCGACTGATTGATTTATACTCTCTTTTTTATCTCCGATTTATCAAGGGGAATGTTGCGAATAGGAACAACACTTGGCAACTATTCTCCAAGGAGCCTAAATTTATTTCGTGGAGTGGGTATGCTTATGAAAATATATGTATGCTGCATCAGGAACAGCTTTTGAAAAAATTGGGCTTGAGTGGCACTATTACCCAAATCTCTTCTTGGTATCACAAAGGGAATGATGAAATTCCTGGTGCTCAAATCGACTTATTAATTGATCGGAAAGACGGGGTAATTAATCTATGTGAAGCAAAATTTTCTAATAAAGAATATCTTATTACTAAAGAGTACGTAGCTAAGTTGCGTCGAAAACGGGCGGTCTTTGAACAAGTTACCGAAACAAAAAAATCAGTTGTAACGACGCTTATTTCCACTTACCCTGCTATACAAAATAAGTACTTTTTAGAGGAGATACATTCGGAAGTACTGATGGAAGATTTGTTTGAAGAATGAGGGCTATACAAAGTTTTACCAATTAGACATTATTCAACACGGATCGAACGGATTAAACAGATCAAACGGATTTTTTAGATCGTGAGCAGTTTATAAACGTCTTTCACGACCTAAAAAATCCGTTTGATCTGTTTAATCCGTGTTGAATCACGTCCTATTTGTAATTCTTAATTCTATTTTCCTTTTTTCCCATCCTTTTTATCCTTTTCTTTATTCACAGCAGACCCACTCTTTAATTTTTTAGAAACCGCAGAATAAGGCCCGACAATAATCTCTTCCCCATCCTCTAATCCAGAAACAACTTCAATATAAGTATCATCTTGGATACCTGTTTTTACCTCTATCATTTTAATCGTATCAGCCCCTTCTACCGTTGCAAAAACGACTTCCATGCTTCGAGGTTCTTTTTCTTCCTCTGCGTCTTCCTCTAACTCTTCTTCTCTAACCGTAACCGCCTGAATAGGTACACTTATGACATTTTCTGTTTTACTCGTAAAAATTTCAACAGAAGCAGACATACCTGGACGAAGTGGAAAACGATTACTCGCAGAAGCTAGTTGTGTATAAGAAGTAGGATCAATTCTTATTTTGACAATAAAATTGGTTACTTGATCAGAGTTAAGAGAAGTACCTGCTGCAGAGGTAGCAGAATTAGCAATTTCTGTAACCGTACCTTTAAATTTTCTATCAATATAAGCATCTACTTCTACTTCTACCTCATCTCCTAATTCTACTCTTGTAACATCGGATTCACTTACATCTACCTGCACTTCCATCGTATTCATATTGGCTACTCTAAGCATTTCTGTACCTGCCATCATGCCTGCTCCAACTACTCGTTCTCCTTTTTCTACATTGAGCATAGAGACCACGCCAGTCATCGGGCTAGAAACAGCGGTTCTTTTTAAGTTGGTTTTCAACTCTTTTAAACTTGCTTGGCTACTTTTTACCGTATATTCAGCTGCTTCAGTAGATTTTTTAGCTGCTTTTAGATTCGCCTTTGCCGATTCTAAACTGGCATCTGAAGAACGTAAACTAGCTTCTAAATTTTGTAGATTAGAAAGCGACTGCTCTCTTTCTGCATCTGAAATGATTCCGCCTTTATGCAGTTCTTCATTTCGTTTATGGATAGACTGCGTATTTTTTAATTGTGCTTGGACTTGCTCTTTTTGTGCTTGTGCTTGTGTAAGCATTGCCTTATTTCGCTCAATATCTGCAGCAGACCTTGCGACTTGTGCTTGTGCATTATTCACACTTGCTGCCTGTCGCTCCACTTGTGAAAGAATGGCATCAGGGTCAATCTTTGCTAATATTTGCCCTGTTTTCACAGAATCCCCCTCTTCAATATATAATTCTACGATTTCTCCTGATACATCAGGACTGACTTTTACCTCTATTTCTGGAAAGACTTTTCCACTTGCCGCCACCGTTTCCTTAATCGTTCGCTTTTTTACTTTAGCGACTTCTACTTTTTCGCCTTTAGGTTTTTGCTTGCTCTTCCAAACGGCTCCAGCGACCAATAAGCCAATTAATGCTACTAAAACGTAAATAAGTCGGTTGTTCTTTTTTTTCTTCTTCTTTGCCATGCTTTGTTTGTTATTATGCGAGAGTAGAGAACCGAGAGCAGAGAATAGAGACAGGTGCCACCTCGATCTGATGCACCTGTCTCTATTCTCTGCTCTCGGTTCTCTGTTCTTACTTCAATGTTAAATCTTTTCCTAAATAAAAATCAATAATTTTTAATCTAAATACATAGTCATATTTAGCACGTACCACATCTAATTCAGCGGTGTCCAGATTCGTTTTTGCATTGGTATATTCTAGCGTATTAATCGCCCCTAATTCGTACATTTTTTCTGCATTGGAAAAAGAGGCTCTAGCTGCTTCTAAAGCAAAATCACTAGCATCCAATTGAGAGCGTGCTGCCCTAGCACTAGCAATGGCATTTTGCACATCCGCTTTCAACTGTTGCTTAGCTTGTTTGTTTCTTACCTCTGCATTGAGTACCCCCAAACGAGCTTGCTCTACGGAAATACTTGTGGTGTGTCGATTATAAATAGGGATACTGATTTGCGCCCCCAATGTTTGCCCAAGGTTATTATTCAATTGGTCAAAATAGCCATTTTGATTGGGGATATCCTTTATATTAGCATAATTAGAATTAATCTGTGCAAATAGCCCAATACTGGGTAAGCCTTGCGCTTTAGCAATTGGAATATCCAAAGCAGCACTTTCCATTCTTTTTTCACTGGCGATAATGGAAGGTTGCGTGCCTAACGCCTGTGCATAGACTATTTCCAAAGACATCATATCATTGGTGGCTTCTATAGGAATCACATTGCTAGGTACTTCCACTGCTAGGTCAACACTAGGTTCTAATTCTAAGAAATTCTTTAAGGTTAATAGATTAATATCTACATTATTTTGAGCGATGATTAGATTTTGTTGATTTCTGGCTTGTTGTGCTAAAATTTCTAACCGTTCATTTTTTGGTAACACCCCTGCCTCAATACGCTTGTCCGTCTGCCCTAATTGATTCGTAGTTTGTTCCACTTGTTTTTGGGCAATGACTACTTGCTCTTGTGCTAATAAAACATTCAAATAAGCAGAAGCAATTTGTAGAGCGATGTCATTAAACATATCTTTTGCATCTGCTTGTGCTGCTTCTATCTCATACTGGCCTTGTTTAATGGAATTGTTGATTCGACCTCCATTATAAAGAGTAGCACTAGAACTTAAAGAGACTCGGCTATTCCCGATACGTAGGTTTCTAAAATCATTAGTAGTAGGATCAATCGTTCGACCAAAATTAAGTCCTCCATCCACACGAGCATTTAGGTCAGGATAGCGGGAATATTCATTCCGTTTTTTACCCAGTGTTGCTTGCTGAATAGCGATCTCTGATTGTCTTAAATTAAGATTGTTTTGTGAAGCATGTTGCACACATTTTTCTAGTGACCATACTTCTTGCGCAGAAAGACTGATGCAGATGATGGAAAAACAGAAAAGGAGTAAGGTATTTCGTGTCATTTTTTACTTTTTTCGGATGATTGTTGGAGTAGTCCTTTTTAATTATTTTGTCTAAAGTACCTTAGCCTTTAGGCTGAGGATGATCAATTTTTATTGCTAAGCACTCTCAGCCTAAAGGCTAAGGTACAGAAAAGACTAATTGCCAAAGATTACCAACCTATTTTGACTACAATAGTAGCAAGACCTCTAGGAATGTGCTAATTATTTATATTAAAGGGCAGAAAATAAGGATCAAAGGTAAGGAAATTAGTTGTTTTGGTAAGAAGATTGATTGGAGAATTTGTTAGTTCCTCCTAGTTTAGGAAGTGGGAAAACTAATTTTTTATCTGTAAAAAAGCAAGTTAGCTATTTTTTGTTTATTTTTATAATATTAAACAACAAAACAGCTATACTATGAGTGAACACATTAGCCAACCGTATGCCAATTTTTTTGAATTAGTAATGGGAGTCATCCCCGAAGCCAGAAAGTTATTACAACATTTTGTGGATAGTGAATTAGTTGATAACTTAGATTTGGACACCTTAGAACTAGCACATGGTTCTTTTAAAGGCGGCGAAACAGGTTTAGAGAACTTTACCACCGATATGTTGTACACTTGTAAATGGAAGGGAGAAGAAATTCGAATTGACATTTTGCTAGAGCATAAAAGTTGGCGAGAAAATCCTAAACAACAAATACTAGGTTATTTGATGGATGGGTACAAACGACAGCGAATAGAGTGGAGAAGGGCAAAAGAAGAAGCCAAACAAAAAGGCGAACCTTTTTCTACCAAGCCTTTCAAATACAAGCTAATCATTCCGATTATTTTTTATCATGGTAAACAAAAATGGAAAGACTATGCTTTTGCAGACCAATTCAATTTGCCAGAAGACTGGTTGAGAGACTTTATACCCGATGTGAAAGTATTTGTGATAGACATGAATGAATTTTCTGATGCCTACATAGAGTCAATTGGGGCAAGTTTTTTACAGCCGATGCTCTATCTATTCAAGCACAAAGAGGACAAAAATTTCATCAAGCAAAATAAGGAGAAAATCTTTAACTTTGTAGAAGAGCTACAGAACGATGAATTTACGAAAAAGTACTTGCGAACGATTTTTTATTTTATGATTCAAACTTTTAAATTAAAGAAGGAAGACATCACAGATATTGCAGAAAATCTTCCTACCAAAAATAGAGATAATATGGAAATGGTACAAAGTACAGTTCTTTCGTGGATTGATGAAACAATGCTAGAAGGAATAAATATAGGGACAGAGAAAGGCATTGAAAAAGGAAAAGCAATAACTGAAATCAAAAAAAATGTAGAAACGGTTTTGATGCTACTGCAAACACTTCCTGATATTCAGGATAGTAATATTGCTCATATATGCAAAGTGAAAAAAACATTTGTAGCAAAAGTTCGAAAAACCTTTCACACAGATAAGGAATCTGTTATTAAACGATTTGTGCGCACTACCTACAAAAAAATTCCAACTATAACGAAGGCAGATTTAGTAGAACTAGAAAAAACTATGCTAACGCTTTGGAAAGCATTTAAGGAGCAAAAAAACTAATAGTCAAAAGGTCAGCCGTCAGACTGAAAATCATACTGATTTTTTCGGGGACATATCAAAATAGTTGATTGTAGCACGCTAAGTTCGCAAAGGTTAATAATCTGCGGTTTTTTCTTTGCGAACTTAGCGTCCTTTGCGTGCAACAAGCAACTATTTGAATACACTACCATTTTTTCATTAGTATAATTTTCTGCTTGGGCACTAGTTTTTACATTGCTTATTCAATTCTCCCATCTTTGATCTTACTATGAAACACTTAATATATATCCTTTTGACTATAGCCGTTAGTTTACTAACTACAAGCTGTGGAAAAGAAACAGTTGCCCCTACGCAAGAACAAGAGCAAGCAACCCAAACAGACTGTTGGAATCGCACAGATAACACCATCATTTTTACCCAATTAACAGATACAAAAATTGAACTTCCTTCTAAAATTTCTATCTATTTTAAATTAGACGATAAAGACGGACAGCCTGTTCCCAACTTAACAGCAGCGGATTTCAATATTTATGAACAGACAGCCGATAGTACCACCTGCTTACAACCTGTCTCTGAATTTGAAGCTCCTCGAAACATTGAAGGCAATCAAGAAGAATTTATCCATAGCACCTTAATTCTACTCGATTTAAGTGGAAGTGTCTTAAAGAATTTGAGTACAGAAGTAATAGAAGCCACTAAATCACTAGTAGAGGCGATCAATCCGCACCCTGATACGAGCTTAAATAAAGTGGGCATTTGGTGGTTTGATGGTGCAGCAGACATACATGAACTAATAGTCCCTACTTATAATAAACAGGCATTATTAAACAAAATAGATCAAATTAATCCTGATTTAAGCCAAGATAATTCTACCAACCTATATGGAGCAGTTGCTGCGATTAGTGAAAAAGCTGGCTCTATTTTACAAGAAGAAAAGGTGTCCTGCGTTTCTATTATTTTATTTACAGATGGAAAAGACCGAGCGAATCGAGTATCGAAGCAGGAGGCCTACGCTGCTGTTGAGGCAAGTAATCCGGTGATCAATTATTTCAGCATTGGTCTTGGAGAGGAAATTAATGAAACGGACTTAAAAAAGTTTGGTAAAGATGGTTTTGTCTCTATTCAAGAGGTTACTCAATTGAATACGACCTTCTCAGATATTGGTCAATCTGTCAAAGATGAATCGAATAGTTACTATTTCTTCGAATATTGTAGTCCTAACAGAAGTGGCACTGATAATGTGCTGATTATAGAGGCAATCCACGATGGAAAAAAAGGATATTTGGAAAGCCCTTTTAGCGCAGTTGGCTTTGAAGGAGGATGCAGTTTGTAAGAGTTATGAGTGATAAGTTATGAGTTATAACCTGATTAGACGTTGACTTAGATATGTCAGTACGTCACGAAGTCAATGTCTAATTGGATTATCACTCATAACTCATAACTCATAACTCCAATAATTCTTGTATATCTAGCATACCAACAGGCTGTATGCCGTCCACTACCACAATCGTATCTACCTTATGCTGCTTAAATAAAAGCGAAGCTTCATTCAAGGTTGCCTCTTTGTCAATAGATTTTGGTTGACTAGCAGGCAGAGAAGAAAGCGGTCTTTTCAAAATGCCATCCCCTTCTTTTTCCAATAAACGTCGCAAATCTCCATCCGTAAATACCCCATAAATTTGGCCATTTTCCCTCAATAGAATAATCGCACCTAAAGTAGAAGTCGTCATTTTTACAAGTGCATCCAGAATCGTATGGTGGATAGAAATATCGATATTATCCGTTCGCATCACCTCTTTTACCTTCACCGTCATTAGCCGATTATGCTCAAAAAACTGTTGGGTGCCAATATCTGTAAAATGATTGGAAGCTAATTGCTTCATCACTTTCCAGGGAATGGTGCAGGCGTGAACTCCTAAATTCAATGCATTGCGCACATGCTCAGGATAACGAACAGAGGAAAACATGACTTTGGAAGGATATTGGTAGTGATTAACGGCTTGTACACATTGCTCCACTAAACCCAAGGCATCTTGTCCTTGATCTTGTAATCGACCTACCAATGGACATACATAAGTTGCCCCTGCGGAAAAAGCAATATATGCCTGTTGAAGGGTATATATTAAATGCAAGTTGACCAATAATCCTTGATCGGTTAAGCGTTTACAAGCTTTGGCCCCTTCCATTGAGATTGGAATTTTAAAAACGGTAGTCGTTGGGTCCAATCCTAATTGTAATAAACGATGGGCTTCTGCCTCAATTTCAGTGGCTGTTTTTCCCAATGCTTCAACTTGTAGCACAGGAACGAGTGCAGCTAACTGCAAAATGGTATCGTCTATATTATGGATACCATCTCGGTGCATAAAAGTGGGGGTAGTTGTTAAGCCGTGTAAAAAACCTAATTCAAAAGCGGTTTTTATTTCTGAAAGATTAGCAGAGTCTAGGTATAATTCCATATAATTATTGAGCCGGTTGTAATTGAGCTTCCAAGTTTTGAATTTTCATTTTCAGCCGTTGGTTCTCTTTGTACAATTCGTCCATTTGGCGTTTCAATTTCTTCATTTCGTAGGTTTCGACCTGCTTTTGATCCACTTTAGGTGGTGCAGTGGGCGCAGGTGTGGAAGCCGGCGTAGAGGTACTAGCACCAGTGACCTTGTCTTTTCCTTTCTTTACTAGGTTCGTAATATTTTCGACTCCATTTTCTCCATTATAATAAGATGCTGCTAAATAGGATAAAGGACCAATAAATAGCATCAATAGTACCAAGCGGGAAAATACGGTCATTCTAGCTTTTCTTGCCATGATTTTATTTTTTTGTTTGGAATGGAATAAATATGAGTATTTTTTTTCATAAAGTACTCATTTATTCTATTGAATGGAAAGAAAAATGGATAAAATGCTAGTTTTAGTGAAAGTTAAGGTGGTGTGAGATTATTAATTACTCCCGTTTTTGAACGGGATTAATTATTCACTAGACGTAATCTATATGTATAATTAGTGAATAATCAGTAAGTAATAATCTGTCCTTATCTAGTAAACTATTTCCACCATTGTTCCCCACATAAACATAGAAACTCCATCTTCTACTTGCTTTACATTAACCCGTACTCGTTTCCCTTTTACCTGTAGCATAGTAGGTAGATTGACAGGTAGCCACTCTCTACCATCATCTCCAACAATACCCCAAAAACCCATGCCGAGGTCTTGGTAAACTATTTTTCCAGTAACGCTAATTGTTTTATTCATGTTTAATTGATTATACTGTTTGATGGTTGTATTGCTGTATGGTTTTATGGATTCATTGTTACGCAAACTAATCATACAGCCATACAGCAATGCAACAATAAAACAATTTTAAATCAATTCACCCCTTCAGGATGAAATAACTCACTTAAATAATAGGCTCTAGTTGCTTGTGTATAGGCATCTCTACAATCTTCCGCACCACTTCGCATAATACTAATACAACGGCCATCTTCTAAACTACCTTCTCGGTGTCCTCTATCCAAAAAACAATGAGCTAACTCATGGAACACAATCATTTCTTTGAAATTCTCATTGGTTCGATTCCAAAAATAAGCATCTAAAATGACATGATTGGGGGAGTGACTATAAAAATTACATTGCCCCGCTACATTTTCTTCTTCCAAGTCTTCAATGACTCCTGTAATGCCTTCTTTTATTAAATCTACTTCGATGCCTTGCGCTGCCCCTTCTGTTTCAAAACGTTCAAAATATTCCCATAATCCTTCCTCTACGCCTGGGTAAGATTTAGTAGGATTTACAATAATTTCAGGAGTTATTTCAACGGTAGGAGCTAATTCAATGGGGTCTTTTTGACAAGAACTTAATAGACCGAATAGAATAAAAGTAGTCATTATAATAGCAAAGATAGATTGCTTATTGGAGTATTGCATAAATACACTAAATTTAAATGTTTACTTAGCCACACTAGGGTTAAGTGTTAACAAGTTGATTGAAAGAAATAAAAATATTAGTGTAAGAATGTTATCTATAAGGAAGGAATAAAGGAGTTTAAAAATGTAAAATCTTCGATGGAAGTGGTGTACGAAAGCAAAAACGCTAAAAACAACTAAATTAGTGTGAGTGATGAGTTATAAGTGATGAGTTATTATCTAATTAGACGTTGACTTCGTGATGTACCGACGCATCTAAGTCAACGTCTAATTAGATAATAACTCATAACTTATCACTCATAACTCACTTTTCCGTTCCTTCTAAGACTTCTACGTCTTCGACTAATGCGCCAGCATTTGGATCATCTTCTTTTAATTTATCTGTTCTTTTGACAACAGGATTTTTGTGCATTTCATGGTAAGCTCGACGATTTCGAGCAATATCAATAGCCTGAAAAATAGCTTTTCTGAAAGAACTAGGGTCTGCCAAGTTTTGACCGACTATATCAAAGCCTGTACCGTGGTCAGGAGAAGTGCGAATAATAGGTAGCCCTGCTGTAAAGTTCACGCCTTGCCCAAAAGAGAAAGCTTTAAAAGGAATTAAGCCTTGGTCATGATACATAGCAAGAACCGCATCATATTTTCGGTAATTAGGGGTGCCGAAAAAACTATCAGCAGCGAAAGGCCCAAAGGCGAGCATGCCTTTTTTCTTAGCTTCCACAACAGCAGGTCTTATAATTTGTTCTTCTTCATCGCCAATAACGCCGCCATCTCCAGCATGAGGATTCAATCCTAATACGGCAATCGTTGGCTTTTCGATACCAAAATCCACCTTTAAAGCGGTGTGCATGATCTTCAACTTCTGTAAGACCCTTGCCTTGGTAATAAGGCTTGCGACTTTCCCTACTGGTTCATGATTCGTTACTAAACCTATTTTTAATTCATCTGCTACCATGAACATCAAACAGCTTTTAGCATTGAACTCGTCCATGAAATATTCCGTGTGCCCAGGGTAAGCGAACCCTGCTAATTCCATTGCTTTTTTGTTAATCGGTGCAGTGACAATTGCATCAACTAATCCACGTTGTAAATCTTCGACACATCTTTTCAAAGAAATTAGGGCGTATTTGCCGCCTACATCAGAAACTTTTCCAAGTGTGATATTGACATTTTCTTGCCAACAATTGATAATATTTATTTTATCAGTGTGTAGCTTATCCGCTGTTCGTAAACCTTGAAATTTGAAATCACCAATGCCCACAATATTCTTATGGTACGATACGATCTTTGAAGAACCATAGATAACAGGGATACATAATTCCGTTATATTTCTATGGGATAATGTTTTTAAAATGACTTCTAATCCAATGCCATTTATATCTCCTATACTGATGCCTATTTTTAATTTTTCCATTAATATAATTTATTAGACTTATTGACGAATAAGTCTATTTATTGTAGTTGTTGCTCTAAACTCCTAGTAAGGAATACGAAATATAGAAATTCACATGTTTGAAATTGCAAACCCTTGATTATGAGGGAGTTTTTTTTCTCGTTATTAAAACGGGATGCATTTTAATTTTAATTGTATTCCTAAGATTGTAAAGATACAGCAAATTTCAGGGATTTAGCAACGAGGTTGTCTTGACGTAACAAGTTACTGCCTTTCCATTGCCTTACTCTGTTCTAGCATTTGAGCAATGTCAGGACAATGTTTGGTCATTGCTTGATTGGCCTTCGTTTCTTGTTCGCCCTCAATCACGCCATACTTCAATTCCAAGTTTTTTGAACAAGCTTCTCCGTCTGCGGCTAATTGCTCTAATTGACTAAATAAGGCTTGTACTTCTTCCATTTTTCGTTGCTCCATCAAATTTTTGAGGCGCACATTCATGTCTGCCAACGGTCGCATACAAGTGCATAAATCTTGTGCTAAGGCATCATATTTACCTTCGGAGGATTGGCAGCCCATTAATAGAACTAGGAAAAAAGAAAGTAAGAGAGTGTGGTTCTTGAACATTGTTAATTGTTTTTATTGCTGTATTGTTTCATGGTTTATGACCATCAATCCAATTTACCCCAAATCAAAACCAATATCTGTCCGATAGTACTTTTTATCGAAACTAATTTTCTCGGCATTTGCCTTAGAAATAGCTAAGGCTTGCTGAAAGTCAGGAGCTAAGGAAGTTATTGCTAATACCCTACCACCGTTTGTTAATGTCTGATTTTCTGCGGTCTTCGTACCTGCGTGGAAGACAATACTATCTTTTACGGAAGAAATACCCGAAATGGTTTTACCTTTTTGATAAGATTCTGGGTAACCGCCAGAAACAAGCATAATTGTGGTTGCTGCTCGTTCTTCTATGTCTATATCAATTTTAGACAACTGCCCTTTGGCGAGTGCTACTAATAGGTCTGCGAAATCATTTTTTAGTCGAGGTAAAACAACTTCTGTTTCAGGGTCACCCATTCTACAATTATACTCAATTACATAAGGATCATCTCCCACCTTAATCAAGCCAATAAAAACGAATCCAATATATTCTAAATCGTCTTCTTGTAAGCCTTTAATAGTAGGAATAATAATGCGTTCCTCTACTTTTTTCATTAAAACCTTATCTACAAATGGAACGGGAGAAACTGCTCCCATGCCGCCTGTATTGAGTCCTGTATCGCCCTCTCCAATTCGTTTATAGTCTTTGGCAATAGGCAATATTTTGTAGTCTTTGCCATCTGTTACTACAAAAACAGAAAACTCAATGCCATCTAAAAAGTCCTCAATGACAACCGTTTGACTAGCTGCCCCAAACTTTCCATCGAGCATGGCGGTCAACTCTCGTTGGGCTTCTATTTTGTCTGTTAAAATCAAAACACCTTTCCCTGCTGCTAAACCATCTGCTTTTAAAACCACTGGAGGAGTCAATGTCTCTATATAGGCTAGTCCCTCTTGGAGCGTAGCTTTCGTAAATTCTCGATACCCTGCCGTTGGAATATTTTGTTTGGCCATAAATGCTTTGGCAAACGCTTTGCTACCTTCCAACTGCGCTCCTTTAGCAGAAGGACCAATAACTGGAATATGCTTTAAATCAGCATCTGCTTTAAAGAAGTCATAGATGCCTGCTACGAGGGGGGCTTCTGGGCCTACTAGCACTAGATCAATCTGTTTATCTATTGCTGTTTGTTTGATAGCTGGAAAATCGGTTACACCAATAGGAATATTAGTGCCATATTGGCTAGTCCCTGCATTACCAGGCGCAATATATAAGTGTTTGCAAAGCGGACTTTGCTTCAATTTCCAAGCAAAGGTGTGTTCTCTGCCACCACCTCCTAAAATAAGAATATTCATCTCTTGCGAGTTGCGAGCGGGCGTACCTTAGCCTTTAGGCTGAGGAGGGTATTTAGTAAGCGTTCTCAGCCTAAAGGCTAAGGTACAGCCAGCTCGGATTATAGGTTAATCGGCAAAGATAAGTGAGGGAATGATAAGCTGACTATCTATTGAGTGGAAATGTGTAACAAAAAAGGATTTTGTCGTTACTAAAATTAGTCTTTTTTCCTAGCTAAACCCTTGACACTATACTTTTTTCTTGTAATTTTGAATCTAGTAGGGAAAAAGACTTTGATAAGTAAAATGTGTGCGAAAATTTTCCCATTAATTAATGATGGATAGGAAAAAAGACTAAAATAACTAGATTTAGCTTTTTTTTTCCTTGCCTATAAAAAATAAGGAGGTATCGGTTTTTAGGATACCTCTTAATTTATCCGAAAAAATGAAAGTAACCGAGTATTTTGATAATGCAAAAGGAAAAACATTAATTTCTTTTGAAGTATTACCGCCTTTAAAAGGAGGTAGTATGGAAGCTATTTTCAATACCTTAGACCCGTTAATGGAGTTTAAACCTCCTTTTATTGATGTGACTTACCATCGAGAGGAATTTATTTATGTCAAAAAAACGACGGGTTATTATGAAAAAACGGCGATTCGTAAACGACCAGGAACGGTTGGTATCTGTGCCTCTATTATGCACCGATATGGCGTGGATGCCGTACCGCACCTAATTTGTGGTGGTTTTACAAAAGAAGAAACAGAAAATGTATTAATTGACCTGAATTTTTTAGACATTAATAATGTATTAGCCCTTAGAGGGGATGCTAGGAAATTTGATGGTAAATTTATACCTGAAAAAGATGGACATGCTTTTGCAATAGATATGGTGAAGCAAGTAGCCGATATGAATGCAGGAAAATACCTAGACCCCAATATCGAAAATGGAGAAAAAACAGACTTTTGCATCGGCATAGCGGGGTATCCTGAAAAGCACTTTGAAGCACCTAATATGGACTCTGACCTAGATTTTGCAAAACAAAAGGTAGAGGCTGGAGCGAATTATATTGTGACCCAAATGTTTTTTGATAATAAATACTATTTTGAATTTGTGGATAGATGTCGAGCGATGGGGATTGATGTGCCGATTGTACCAGGTTTAAAACCACTTACTAAAAAATACCAACTTAACTCTATTCCTCGTCTTTTTCACTTGGATTTGCCAAATGACTTGTCTAGTGCTTTATTAAAAGCAACGAATGCGGAAGGTAGAAAACAGGTGGGGATAGAATGGTGTATTCAACAATCAAAGGAATTGAAAGCCAAAGGTGCGCCTTGTTTGCATTATTATACAATGGGTGATGTAGAGACAATTCGGAAAATAGTGGAAGCGGTTTATTAGGGAGGAAGGAAGAAGGAGGAGTGAAGAGTATCAGATGTTGATTTAGATGTTGACAGGTGCTATCTCCTAGATAATAGGTGGGGAGTAAGGAATGCGAAATAAATAAATTTATATTTTTGAAATTGTAAGCCCTTGACTATGAGGAGATTTTTCAATTTTAATTTGCGTTTTAATTTTAATTGTATTCCACCGTATCGTATAATTTCCTTTAAAAAAAATGCCCATTTTTTTTTGGAATATTTAAAAAAAGGTTAACTTTAGTTTGTCTAGTGACGGCTTTGTACTTAATAAAGTCCCAATAAAGAAGTTATTTCTTTAGCAATCTATTAATTAACGCTAAAAAAAGTCAATATGAATTTCGACAGACTAACGAAGTCTAATAACCCAATGATAAAAGAAAGTGTAGTGACGGGTAGTTCTCCGATCACTCGGTCGGGAGAAAGCTCGATGACACTTCAAGGAAGTGTCAATAAATCACTGATGCTTTTTGGTCTACTGCTAGTGACGGCATTTGTTGGGTATACCAATCCTAGCAAAATGTTTATGTACGGGGGGATTTTTGGTGGTATGGCAATTAGCTTTATCGCTTCTAGTAAACCTGAAAAGTCCGCTATTTGGGCCCCTTTATTTGCTTTGGTTTATGGATTAGCAATCGGAACGATCTCTGCTATGTATGCGAGCATGTATAATGGCATTATCTTCCATGCAGTGACCATTACACTGTCCATTTTCTTTGCGATGTTGTTCTTATACAAGTCAGGATTGATTACCGTGACGGATAAGTTTAGAAGTGTGATAATGACCTTGATGGGAGGGATCATGATTCTTTACATGGTGTCTTTTGGTATGCACATGTTCGGCTATGATATGCCCTTCTTGCACGATCAAAGCCCAATTGGTATCGGTATCAGTTTAGTGATTGCCCTAGTAGCTTCTTTGAAGTTATTGGTAGATTTTGATAATTTTGATAGAGGTGTAAAAGCAGGTTCTCCGAACTATATGGAATGGTATATTTCTATGGGCTTATTATTTACAATGATCTGGTTGTATACAGAGATTTTGTACTTAGTATCTGCTTTCATGGGTTCTGATTAGTAGTTATCCCGTTTTTGAGCGGGACTAATTATTTATTGTTCCTACCGTTTTAAAAAAAAGTGCTAACGCTTCACCGTGTTAGCACTTTTTTTATGGGTCATCAGATTGATCGCAAAAAGATAGCTATTTCACGCAAAGTTCGCAAAGAAATGCACTATTCCACCCCTACTTTGCGTCCTTTGCGAACTCTGCGTGAACCTATTTTGTATACTTTCTATTTGGTGGCTATTTTTTTGCGGTCAATATGGCTACTGTATTAATCTCGTATAATGAATAATTGATAATTAATAATGTCTAACTACTTAAAGGTATAATTTTGGCAAAAAAATTGCTCTAACATAAGGTACAACAAATTAATACTTCTTCCCCTCTTTTAACTTTCCTATAGAAACAAGCCTCCATAAAAAATCGTTATTAAAGTCCTGAATTTAATTTCAGCAAATTAATACCAAAAATTAGAATATGAATATTACAGTAGTCGGTACAGGTTATGTAGGCCTAGTAACAGGCACTTGTTTTGCCGAAACAGGTAACCATGTTATTTGTGTAGATATTGATGCGGACAAAGTAAAGCGAATGCGTAATGGCGAAGTACCTATTTATGAACCAGGATTGGAATTATTGTTCGATAGAAATACCAAACAAGGTAGACTTCATTTTACGACCGATTTAAAAGCAGCTATCGAAGAGGCAGAGGTTATTTTTCTAGCATTGCCGACTCCTCCAGGAGAAGATGGTTCAGCGGATTTATCTTATATATTAGGGGTAGCCAAAGAGCTTTCTGTTTTAATTACAGAGTATAAAGTAATTATTGATAAAAGTACAGTTCCCGTAGGTACAGCTGAAAAAGTACATGCAATATTGGCAAAAGGACTGTCTACCGACTTATTCGATGTAGTTTCTAATCCTGAATTTCTTAGAGAAGGGGTAGCAGTAGATGATTTCTTAAAACCAGATAGGGTAGTGATCGGAACAAGTTCTGAAAAAGCACAAAAAGTAATGCGTCGCTTGTATGAACCATTTGTGCGTCAAGGAAATCCTATTATTTTTATGGATGAGCGTTCTGCGGAAATGACGAAATATGCAGCCAATTCTTATTTGGCAGCACGAATTTCCTTTATGAATGAGATTGCTAACCTTTGTGAAAAAGTAGGAGCGAATGTAGATCAAGTAAGAATAGGGATGGGGAGTGATACTCGAATAGGGAAGCGGTTTTTATTTCCAGGCGTAGGATATGGTGGAAGTTGTTTCCCAAAAGATGTACAAGCCTTAGCGAAAACAGCGAGTCAGCATGGCTATGATTTTAAGATTTTGAATTCCGTTATGAAAGTTAATCGAATTCAGAAATCTGTTATGGTACAAAAAATCATTCAGCAATATGGCGCTGATTTAAAAGGTAAAACCTTTGGTATTTGGGGTTTGGCTTTTAAGCCAAACACGGATGACATCAGAGAGGCACCAGCCTTATACATCATCGAAGAATTATTAGAAGCAGGAGCAAAAATAAAAGCGTACGACCCTGAAGCAATGGAGAATGTAAAAGAAATATTCGGAGATCGTATACAATTAGTCAGTGATCAATATGAAGCAATTATTGGAGTAGATGCGCTTATTATCCTAACAGAATGGAGTGTTTTCCGAACGCCTAGCTTCAAAGTCGTTAAAGAATTATTGAAAGAACCTATTATCTTCGATGGTCGAAATTTATATTCTTTGGATCGTATGGAAGAACATGGATTTATCTATGAAAGTATTGGACGGACAAGGGTTGAATTGCCAACGATTAACGCAGAGGATATTAATTTTTCTTCTAATGGGGTGGGGTAAACGATTTGGCTAAGTATCGGATACCTTCAAGGTATCCGATACTTATTTTCCACTTTAAAACGCCTACCCACAACCTTTTGAGGAGTCTTTTGTTTACCTCCCAAAAGCTACAAGATGCTCAATAATAAAAAAATAACAGATAGTATTTTAAAGATGCACACCAATAATGGGGTCTCTATCGCAGAGCTGTCCAAGACCCAGCCAGTTATGCTCGTTTTTTTGCGGCACTTTGGTTGTACCTTCTGTAGAGAAGCCTTAGGCGAAATTGCATTGAAACGACAAAGAATAGAAGAAAAGGGAACGCAATTAGTTTTCGTACACATGGCGGATGACGACACCGCTAACCGCTACTTTACAAGATATAATTTAGAAAATGCTGTCCATATCAGTGACTCGAATTGTGATTACTATGCAGCTTTTGGCTTAGTTAAAGGGAATCTAACGCAGCTAATGGGCTTGCGAGTTTGGATGCGAGGTTTCCAAGCAGGGATTATTGAAGGGCACGGATTAGGTAAGCTAATGGGGGATAGTTTCCAAATGCCTGGCATATTTCTATTGCAAAATGGAGCCGTAAAAGATCACTATATTCATAAATTATCTTCTGATAAACCGGATTATGAAAAACTCACAGAATGCTGTGAGGTTGGAGCGTCAAAAATGAGGAGTGAGGAGTGAAAAGTTTTAGACATTGACTTAGATGTTGACTCCTGTTTGGTAAAAGTAGGCATAGGTCAACGTTTAAGTCAACGCCTAAAGCTCATCACTCATCACTTTTAACTCTTAACTTTCCCCAACTCTATCGCTCTATTAAAAGCGGCTTTGGCACCATCAATAATATCCTTATGCACTTTATTATTTCGGTAAGAGTTAATAGCTGCTTCTGTTGTCCCCCCTTTAGAAGAAACCTTTGCAATCCACTCCTCACAAGATAAATCTGATTTATTGTATAAATCGACTGCCCCTTTAAAAGTTTGACTAACCAACAACTCCGACTGAGAATTAGAAAATCCTAATTGCTTTGCTGCGGTCATCATCGCATCCATGAAATAATATACATAAGCGGGTCCACTGCCTGAGATAGCTGTAGTTGCATCAATAAATTTTTCAGTTTCCACATAAACGGTCTTCCCTGTTGTATTCAACAGATTCTGTACCATCACCAATTCTATGCGAGTCACCTCATCCGTAGACGTAAAAGCCGTCATGCCCATCCCTACTTGGGCAGGTAAATTAGGCATTGCTCGTATCACCTTTTTTATCCCTAAGGATTTGGAAATAGTAGCAATAGTCACGCCTGCCATAATGGATACAAATACTTGCTGTGCATCTACAAACGGTTTGATGCTTTTAAACAATACTTGAATATCTTGCGGCTTGACTGCCAAAATAATTAAATCTGCTTTGCTAATGCACTCATCGGGTGTGCCATATACGGTACCTATGTCATGCTTCGCCAATTCCTCTGCTTTTTTAGGGAATTTTTCCAAAATCATCATGTCTTTTTGGGTCGTGATTTGAGACCGCAAAAAACTTTGGGCATAGGTCATGCCCATATTGCCTCCGCCTATTACTAGTATTTTCATTGTGTTAAGTTGATTTGTTGATTGATTATTGGTTGCTTGATTAGGTGTCTTTGCTTACGTTAAAAATAGGTATTAGTTGAAAAGAGGTGCAAGATAAAATAATGAGGAACGATTTTTAGTAATCCTTAAAAAAAAAGTATCTTTGTATAGAAGCAATATTTATTGAGCGGTCAGGATTTACTTGCATTACTTAATTTTCTTACAATGAACCAAAATGATTTAATAGAAGAAATATTAGACCAATCAGATGCCCAACATCTGGTGAATAATAGTCCAAATGGCACTTCCTAAAGAAAGTAAAGAGCGGCTAGATTTCAGAGAATGGCTGACAGATGATATAAAAGCAGAATTTATTAATGGAGCGATTGTGTTGCATTCGCCAGTGAAAAGAGGGCATTTAAATGCTTCTAATAACCTCTGTTTATTATTGACTGTTTATACTCGAATTCATCAATTAGGAGAAGTCTCCACAGAAAAAGCATTAATTGGTTTGACTCGAAATGATTATGAACCAGATATTTGCTTTTGGACAAAAGAGCAAGCTGTTAATTTTGATGACGATACGATGATTCATCCTGCCCCTGCCCTAATTGTAGAGGTTTTATCGAAAGGCACGAAAAGCAAAGACCGTGGGGTGAAGTTTAAAGATTATGCTAGTCATGGCGTTTCAGAGTATTGGATGATTGATTATAAAAAGAAAGTAGTGGAGCAGTATGTGTTGGTGGATGAAGAAGCGGTGACTTATACTTTGTTGCATAAATTAACTGTAGCAGATGAGCTTGAAAGTCAAAGTGTGATAGGTTTTGTGATTCCAATAGCGGCTATATTTGATGAGCGTGAAAATCTTAAAGCATTGCAAGGATTGATGCAAGGTAATGATTGAAGGATTGTTAGCCACTAATAGTTCTTCAATCTGCATTTCTGTTTTATTTAAAAATGGATTCCATTGACCAATATCTCCACCGAGATCGATGAAGTAATAATTTACATTACATTTCTCAGCGACTGAACCTAATACGTGAGGTTGCCATTCGTCTGACTTTGGATCAACCGAACTGACAAACTCACCTAGTGTTATTGAAGCTTGTACCAACCAATATGAAACGACTACTCCCTTCCCTGATCCAGTTGTACCTACGACTTGAATATGGCTTGAATACCATTTTGATGCCGAGATATAAATCGGCTTTCTATTCTCATCTAGTCCTACAAAAATTTGCTCTTTCTTAAAGTACTTTCCTACTGAAAAAGGTTTCCTACTTTTTGGAATAACTTCATCTAAATTTCTAATATCTGTATTACCGTCTCGTTGTAGTTTTGTTTTTCTAGTAAAACCTGATGCAGCACAGCCTAATACAGAGGACAACAGTATTCTAGCCATTCAGGCCAACGGTGTGGTTCGCTGTTCATTATTAATATTAATGACGCAAGGGTAGATGGGCCGGCTAAATAAGGAATTGCCAACGGGACTATAAACGGCTCTTCTTCGCTTACTTCGGCCTTTGTTGTCGGCGGGAAAATCATTTTTATTGCGATTAAAAATAACAACATTCCGCCAGCCACGGTTAGCGCCGAGTCAGAAATCTTTAGTGCCGCTAAAAAATGTCGGCCAAGGAATAAAAACGCTATCATTATTCCAAGCGCAAAAAATAATTCGCGAACAATTATCTTAGTGCGGCGTTGGGGCGCGACATTTTTCAATGCCGACAAATACATTGGTACGTTCCCTAGTGGATCCATCACTAGGAAAAGCACTAATGCTGC
>JAYJMJ010308801.1:0-24864 GCA_036873875.1 Laminaria ephemera | reverse complement strand
GTGGTGCCCACTGCAGCACGCATCTACTCACGATGAACGCCGATTGAGTGTGCTTCCCACACTGCACGCTCTTTTCCTTGTGAGGGAGCCAATTTTCTTGTCAGCGAGCCGATTTTCTCGTGAGCGACCCGATTTTTCAGAATCCGAGCCGAATTAGCCGAAAAAGCGTTTTTTTGGAGTTGGCCGTTCTTTTTTTTTTTGAGCCGTTTTTTTTTTTATAGCCGAAACGAGCCGAAAACAAGACTTCTGAGAATTGACGGGATTTTGAAGAAAGCCCTTCTTTTTTTTTGTTGAGCCGAACTTTTTTTGAGAAAGTGAGCCTATCGAGGCTCAGCCTAACCGGTTTGTGTTTCGGCGATGCTCGCCATAGGAGGGTCGTGCCCGGAACAAATGCAGTGCTGCACGCACAGGGTTTCGCGTTTTGTTTGCGCCGATAAGAGTGTTCGCATGCCAACGATAAGCTCGTTGCTGTTGTGAAGGGGCAGACGGTTTGCTTTGCAGTGCGGTGTATGTCGTCCACTCTCGTGACGTTTGTGGCACAAAAAAATTGCATTTTCACCACCATCGACATCCAACACGAATTGAGCTTTGTGCCGATGACAAGTCGTGCCGATAAATGAAAGGAGACTCTAGCTGTTAGCATTTCTTGCGTTTGGTATGCACTTTAACAATCATGACTGCATCACTGATGATGCAATTTAGGTATAGTTGTGTGCGTGCGGCGGGGCTTGCTACGGTCGCGGGTGGGCATACTGTGTATCGGGTGCAGCACGCTGTTGTTGTCCTTGATCAACTTCCAATTTTGCACGTCATGGTCGGTCGTATTCAACTATTTGCAGACGCGGCCACATGGTTCTTCGGGAAGCCCTGTGTTTCGATGAAGTCGAAGGTTCGACGGTTTGACGTCAATATAGCTTTGTCACAGACGATTTTAGTGTCCAAGACTTGATAACATACTCGATATGTGGCAGCGTGTACAAAGTATGATCTGACTGTGCGAAACGGATAATGGATGATCGTGGGCGGGCATCATCCCGCCATTCAAATGTCACAATACCCTAGCCGTGGGAGATCACACACACTCTTTTTTTTCTCTTGCTGCTCTTGAGTGCGCCCATGGCCCGCGGAGATCGCAGCGAAGCTTTTGGTGAGTTGCAGCGTCCGGTGTAGTCAACGGGACTCTTTTCTCCGATGTGTTCGGACTTATTGCGTTTTGGTGTCTGACGTCATCGGCAGCATGCGAGGTTTAGCCCTTAGCGTAGCTTTGGGTCTCTTGACGAGGTGACAGGCAATAGCTTCATGCAAGAGATGCACAGGTCTCTTGCCTACGCTTACCCAGGGGAATTTTCTACCAGTCTGATCGCAATTGTAAGGGATATTGGGACGTTTCGTGGCATTGAAAAAGTCCCTCACATTTACAATCATACTTGACACTACGTTTCGGCCTGTTTGTCTCGATGGACGTCCTGTAGGTAGCCTTGGCGGAGCTCTCGATGACAAAAATATGTCTCGCAATGAGCGGTGAAACATGTGGTCCTTGCCCTTTCTCGCGGGCCTTCGCTAGCATTCTCATGCGGGCGGCCAGCCGCGCAGTCGATCCGTCACTCCGGACGTCCTATCACAAAATATCCCTAATAATGCTTGTCTCACAACCCTGTTGTGATGATACAACCAACCCAGTTGTGACGGCCACCGCGCCGCACGATACTGCCATCGATCAATTGTCGCTACGGTATGAACACTGGTCTGCTGATGCAACTGCACTGGGACGATACATCTTTTTCAGGGCTTCCGCTTTCTTGAACCCCTTTGGGACTTCAGATGGGAAATATGCCGATAAACGTGACGATTACAGCATCGGAAACACGACGAAGACCGAGCTGCTTCGGCAGGGGACTAGTCCGAAGGATAGCGAACGGACATGAACGACACGCGCGCAGCATGCTGATACGTTTGCTGCGGCACGCTCTCCCTAGAAGGTTGGTAAGATCGCGCTTATCGTCTTTTAGTGCGCCACCCCTGGGTCCCAAAATTGTTATTATTTAATACGAAGCACTCCCACGCTGTGGACACTTACACAGGAGGTGCGCGCACACGTCTTCCGCGATAATTACGGTGGTCACGCGTATGGCCATTATTTCACGATGTGTCGTCAGCCGCTCACTAACACTAGTGTCTGGTTCAAATCCCTACTGGGACAACTTCTCGACAACGGCGACGCTTACCACGGTCGACAGATTTTTTACATCTATCTTCATATTGTCGAGACGACCCTCTTGTCGGTGGACACACGCGTTCTCTTTCCTTCCTCCAACCACCACGGAAATTCCTCTCGCAACAACAGCAATCGTTGATATATGTGCAACGGTCGCCACAACCGCGGCCCCTCCCACATTGCATATTCTTCGCGGCACACCTCGCACGACAACGACAACAACGGCGCCAGCAACTTCAACATCGGCGAGCCCTCATACAATCGCGTTCATTGCCACCATGACAACGCGGGTCACTATTCTCCCCAACTCGGTCATAGCAAGTTCCCACCACATCGGTCCCTCGACCAAGTAGGCCAACGTCTTCCAGTCACAGCACACGCACACATCGTTCCCCTGTCCACACGCAGTTACAGCGCTCGGGCTTGACCTCAAAAGTGCGGTCGTTGTCTTGACCCCGCAAGTGTGGTCGTTGCCTTGAGGTGTGAGTGTGTGGCAGCACAAGAGGACCGAGTCCTATACTGGCGGTTAGCGGTCAAAACTCTAACAATGCGCTGTAGAGGAAGATCACCTGAATTTCGACAGGCCGTCATCGAACCAGCGTGGGCTGTATTTGTTTCACAGGCCCATCCAGCCACGGCATTGCACGCATTCCACCGCGCCGCGCCCCTCTCCTCACTGCGACGGTGCAGCGAGACCATAAAAAACAATAGACTCCGCGCGCACAGCTCCGACAGCGATGACTGACCGTATAATTTTCTGTGCAGCCACCTAAAATGCTTTCGGTGCATACGGATTTGTCTTGCCAAAATAGCTAAGGAGTACGGACAAAGATCCGCCGCCCCCTTCAATACTCCGTGGAACGAACGCAGAAATAACTGGTTCTAGCCAGTGCGTCTCGAATGCGGACCAACTTAGTATCATCAACACGAGCAACGGGCCGCGCAGCGTCGACTCAGAGAATATAGCCCGACCCCTCACTGCTCTCTTACTCTAAAACAAAAACATGATACGTTCAATGTCACGATTCTTCTTCGCCCACACGACGGCAAACGCCACCACGTTCGACGCCGATGAAGATTGTATGCCAGAGATATTGCTACTCAAGCGGCTAGTGTGTTGCATTTGCAATTAACCCTCTCTAGATTTACGAAGCTAAGTATTCATGCGCGGAAACCTTGTTTACAGCAGACATACAATTGTTTTGGACGACCACTTCGCGCTCCCGCAAATCACACGCACGCATGCTTGACCCTAGTCCGCAAAAAAAGATTTAGCAGGGCGTCCAGATATTTGATAGTGCCGTGTGATAACGCGAGAGCGGACACATCGCGCTCGTCGGCTCCTACGCCAAGCTTGTAAAACCTCCCAGCGTGCAACAGCGTCTCCTGGCCATCGGCGACAAATTTATCGCAGAAGCAAGCCTCTGTGTCACCATGCCGGGAATAGTATACCGGTCGGACGGCCCATCCGCCCAATAGCGGCTCCTGTGGCTCAGCCTTACCCTTCTCGGCCGGGCTTTGTAGATTGCGCGCCATCTCCTCCGGTACCACGCGCCATCGCCGTTGCAACGCGACCAGCCTCCCCCTCCTCAGGGAGCAACTCTGCTCACGCAGATTTGTGACAGAATCTTCCAAGCCAATCGTTCTAAGCAGAAGCGACTACACATCAGCAAGACGCTTCAGCTGCCGCCACACCTTCAGCCAATTCCGCGTTCTTGTCGAACGCGTCACCAACTCATGATGAGGAGGCCCTCACCGTCACGTCTGCCACGGGAAACTCTGACAGACGCTCGCTCCCTCGTTTGTTGCCAGGCGCTGCTGTGTTGTTTTTGTTTTTTGATCATCGCTTTTACTTTCCTGCTCAACTTGTAGGAGGTTTTACCTTCAGCGACCTTCTGGACAAGCCGTGGTCACAGGTGTCTTTCCTTTCCTCCCCCCGGTATGTGTATTCATTTGTATCCCGCATAGGGTTCAGCATTCCCACTTTCCAGCTTTTTATGCTCGTCGATTTTCATCGAACTTTGCCAACTCACGCCCTCGTGCATTCCGCTAGTCAACTTTCATGCAAGACAAAGTCCCTACAGACGAGTATATACAAGCATGCACTCGGTGGGCCTTGAATTCACGAAATTTACTTCAGTAGTTACGCGGCTTTCCTACTGGTGGACCGTCGGGGACGCCGATTGCTGTGACCGTGGATAACCCTTCATTTACCACCAATATCAAGACCCATATTTCACTCTATACAGTTTGTCTGCGTCGTTATTCATGACATACCTTCACCTACCAAGACTTGATTTGATAACGTCAAGGATATGGGTGCCACGCCGGCCTCCTGCGAGCTTTCAATGTCTCCAGGGAAACGCTGGGGCCTTTCTGGCAAGTCCACCCCCCTGCAGACTTCCAGTGTGATTTGCTTAAGCGTACAGTTCTTCGGCGGCTGCAAATCTACCGCCCCATTTGTCGTCTGCGCCTACGTCGTCCCCCCCGAGGCCATGCAACCGGCAGTTATTCTAGAACGCGACACCTGAACGAGATTGGCGAATTCCCCTACCGCATCTTGCCCCCTCAACCTAGCGATCATCACGGTTTCGGCGAACGCAACGTATGACGCATGCCCTAGCGGCCATCACAGGTTTGGCGAACGCACGGTATGACGCCTAGCTTGGAGCTAAGTTGTAGCATTCATTGTTGCCAATTGCACTGCTCCTCCTCTATGCCGGGGCTACCGGCATTTCGTTGTCACGCGAACACCAAGTAGTCGAGGTCGCATTGGTTCACAGCAGCGCTGCCACGGCATTTTCTTGTCAGTCTCTAAACCCGCAACGGTCTTCAACTCTGTCCCGAGATTGCGCTCGCCGTGTGTACAAGGTACGAGGGACACGTGCAATCGCTACAAGCGTAGACCGTCTTATGCGGACGGCAATGTCGACGTCCATCAAGCGAACCATTTCATGGCCCTGATGCCGCTATAGGTTACTAACGAGCGCTAGGAGGCCTGGTACGTCCACCTGCCTCACGTGAAGCTATTCCAACGAGGTGCAGTACGCAACTTCTCCGACAAGGGAGACTGAAAAGATGCACCAGATATGACCGCAGCAGCGACGTTGGGCGCCGGAAGAGGTACAGGGCGGACAGCTGTCAGCGCCGTTGTGGAGGATGGATTCAGAGGGAGGATCAGTGGTAGGGGTAGCCACTGAAAAGGAGGAAGGTGCGCCGTTTGGTATCGTCAGTTCGGTAGGGTTGGAAAGCTTTTTGACGAGCTGCCGGCTGTGACGGTTTTGAGCGAGAAATTATCCATCGTTGAGGCACCAGCATAGCCACCAAGGAGCCGCGGACGGTCGGGCAGAGGTTGGCAAGTTAGCGGGTTGAAGTTGAGACACGAACTACATCCCCAAGAAAAACCGGGTATCTGAGCATGTGGATGGCGATGCTATCTTCGAGATCACCTGCACCATGATGGTTGGAGCTAGCATGGGCCCGGTCGCCTGGGCGGAAACAATTAAGGCTTCGATCTACTACTTAACGTGGGTACCTCCCCGGGCCCTAGATGGGAATCAAACGCACGAGGAGTCCTCTGGGTTTCCGGGTGCATCGTGTACGTGTTCATAGAGAGTTCACCAAAGAAAGAAGCCGGGCGATAGGTCTCCAGCAGGCACGTTCATCGGATATGACCAGACCAGCACCAGGTTTCGTGTACTTGATATAGAACCTATACTGGTTACTACCTCGAGAAACGTCTGCTTCGACGAGAGTGGCGTTTCAAAAGGCCTCGCGCGCTTCCGAGCGTTGTCAGACACCCGTGGACCTTTATTAGAGGGCAAACCATCTCTACTCACTTCATATGATACCAGGTACGAATTTTCCTGGGAGAAGAACGTAAACCGCATAAGCTGAAGCCTGTCAAGCCTACCGAAGAAGCCAACTGCAGCGGATAAAGTGCCACGGCAGCGACTGCCGGTATTCGTGGGGATCATGGGGTTGCTCAAGGAGATGAGGATGGGCGGGGCATCCATCTAAGAGGCGGGTTAAGAATAATAGAACGACGAATATGGACATTGTTTGCTATGGTAATTCCATAGAGGAGGCGTGTTAAGAGTATACTATTCTACATATCTACTAGTTATTGGTTCGCTACAACCACGAAGGGTACCCGGAGTAACCGTTGCTTCGGCCGAATTAATGAGGCCGCATTAAGTGTATCCAGAACAACCGTTGTTGCGGTTGAGGCAATTACACCGCATTCAGAAAAACGGGGTATAATTAAGAGCTTTAATAATTTATTCGGAATTTAAGAGCTGCAGCGACAAGTCGTAGATAGACATTGCTGTACGAGGTCACCAAAGAAAATATGTACTGAAGACTTTGTACACTCCTACCGTCCTTCTTCTCATTCGCATCTGAACGTCTCCCGGTTCATCGTACCAAACCTTTCCTTGCCCAACGAGCCCCTTTCTCTAGTGCACACAATCAGTGCTGCTCGAGTTCATCTAACAACGACTCTGCATACGCCTCTGAAGACCATCATCGGTCAGCCATTGGAGTTTGGGCTTTCACATTTTTAACACAGGCCGCGCTATAGATCGAATCTCCGAACCCCCATGGAGGTGAGGCGTTGGCGACCACAGCATTTATGGCGAACTAAACAAGCGAGCACGGTAGCAGAGTTGGGAACACATAGGCGCAGGCTAAGACCTGGCAGACGGAGGGTGATGTGTGGAGTTATAGTTGCTGGGCTTCCGCTTGCATGATGTTGTACTTGGAGGCAGGGCGAATCGGTCGATCCTTGCACGTCGCAGACAGACGGGAAGTGTCTACGACGATTACGATTCGGCGACCTGTTACGGTTGTTCTTCGGTCCGGTCAAAGCCTGGCGCCTGTGAAACTGTTCAACGTGGCTTGTGGACCACGAGATGCTCGTTTCCATTTGTCTAGTGTATGGTCCTATTGGATAGGGGTAACGGGTTCGAAAAAAATGAGAAGGGGGGGGATTTCGGATTACGTCAGCAGCCGAAGATGCCACTGCGTTTCGAGATGCGCAGCACCATGTCCAAACTTTCCGGATGCTAGCTGGACACCTCCATGCAGAAAAGTCTTACCTTCACGTCGTTACAGTTGAACGACTCCCAACGTACTTGTGAAATCTTGCACGACGAAATGAGGTGGGAGAAGGTAGAACAGCAAGGTGTAGCCTTGAGAGCATACCCACGATAAGATGGGCGATGCAGCGCGGAGAGCGAAGAGGGGTTCCCGACATAAAGGATGTAGCACGAAGGACCAATAATTGTATCGGCAGAGCAGCAGGCAGCACCTGGAATCGCTGGAGATAACCCAAGGGAAGGCGCATGGGTGCACTCGGAGTTGATACCACACATTTCGAGCCTATAAGCGTATACTAGACGTCTATTGTGGAGTGCCTGAGTGGTGAAGGTGGCGGAGTCACTCACATGTTCAGGATATTTTAGCGCTGAATGATTTTCAACATGTATGTAGGTGTAGTTCAAGGATCAATGATACAGGCGACAGGTAGGCACCTGCGCTGGTTTGGCGACCATGGGCGAGAAGGACAGTTCCTGGCAACATTTGTTTGTTTCCGATTGGTCAATACGCGGCTATTGCCGCTGGGAAATTTAGCCCGGGAGCCGGTTCTCGCCTCCTGCACGTTTACTGGTTAAATGGCATATTGTAGGCCAGCGTGTTGTTATGATGGTTGAAACACCACCACCGTGAAGAGCCAGGGACGGTGTTCAACTGGATATACCGGCGGTGACGGTTTCAAAGTGTTGCAGGGAGGCATATCCACCTGGTAGTTGTTAGGATTAGAACGGTTTACTTGTCTCATACTCTCTTCGTTGCCCCTCTCGGTCCACTCACGATGAACACGCGCAGAAAGCAAAGCTGAAAGACAGTCGAATGTGCGGACAACCTACCGTAGACATAAAGAAAACACGTCGCCGTAAAACCTGACTGATGAAAAACACATACCTGGTAAGAGATTTATGCACCATTGATGCTAAATGTATACCAGGTACATACATACGTAGCTATTATATGCTGTGCCCCCCTTCGGAGCACCGTCGCGTCACTCGACCCCCCTCTCTCGTTTGCTTGTTGTCGTCACCCTGAACCTTTCGAGTTGGTCGTCTCAGTATACATGCAACAAACCTACCAGGTAATTCTCAAGCGACATACAGTTTTGCGTGGAACCACACCGTCCCAACGCCTGGCCGGTAAAAACTGCAACCGCACCCAGTCATGAAAATCTAAAGGGTTTGGGTCTTTTTTACACCCACGGGATTAAAACGTATACTCAACCGTATATAAACGCGTGCATCACGTACGGGCCTCAAGCCGCTGGCAGCGGCGAACCACACCTGTGCACCGTGTTGCCGCCAATGTTTTGTTCGGGCACCATTCACAAGGTACCCACTACGGATTTGACCTAATGGTATGAAAACTACAGTACAATGTTCACCACATGACGATTTCAGAAAAAGAAGGTTGGGACGCACCAATCAACCAACATTTACATACCATGCTATGCAGGCGGCTTCATGTCCGAATCCTGTGGGGACCGAGGCTACGGTGGGGTTACCGCCATTTTCACTTCCGAGTATCGGCCGCTCGAGGGCGTGGCTCAGTACCTCAAAAACGGACACCAAAACAAACCTTCGTTGGCGCAGCGTAGCAAAAAAATACTTCCATGGCGGTGGTGCACATCGCGAAACCGACAAGCACGTAGGCAGCCACTCGTGCGAGTGGCTCTGAGTCGCTGAATAACAAAGCTCCTAAAAACGACCCCCCTGCCGTAGCCTTGATATGGGGGCTGTTCAATTTCGTACCGTTGATTCATACCGGTACATCCCACGACAGCCTAAACCTGAAACTACCAAACCGAGGTGTCACACCTTACTGTACAAGTCGAGCTGTACAAAAACTAGTACGTAGACCCAGTACAGCCATGCAGACGTCGCCCGTGTTATTATATGTAACAGCCTGTCCGTCGATGCTCCACTCGACCGACCGTGCTGGTTTTCTCCTCGCGAAGCCTCATTCACACAGGGGTGTCCCACTGCGCCCGTTTCATTTGGGGAACATCAGCAACAGGGAGGGGGGGGGTTGGGGGTGAGAGGGAAACTGTTGCTATGCCACGCGGTCACATCAAGTGTGTGTGCATTTCGAGGACCGTAAGAGAATCGTTTCGACGGTCATGAAGACGAAGTGCTGACAAGCTCCGTGCTAGGGGGCGTGAGAGGCAAGCCTCAAATGTAAGGTCAGTCGTTCTGCTGCCGAGGGTTCAGTTACTCATTTCAGGCGACACGGACACGGCAGCGCATCTATTGATACGCAACGTGAGTCTAACGGGTGGGCTCTTCACCTGGGTCTTCTTGGTAACGCTGTTGCCGTAGCCTGGAGATGGGGCGTCATGAACCGTCCAGACAGGTGAAAACCGGAGGATTAGGGTCGCGGTGGCATCAGCGGAACGTTACTCGGGGGGACCCAGTTTTCATTGTTGAGTCGGGCTTAGCGATGCCACTATGGCCTGGGGCACGTGCTCCTTCGGGCGCATATTTGACCCACACCGGATAGCAACCAATGAGGATCGCGTCACAAAGGCAGCGGTTCATGTGCGATGCCAATTTCATGATGAGGATAGGTCTCTCGGGGCTCAACAGTTGATTACAGCTGTCAAATAGCCTGATCGAACATGACGGCCCGCGCTTTGGGGGACGTCCACCACTCTCTACCATGCTGCTCTTAGGCGGCTTGAACGCACGGAGGGCGGGGCACTCTAGGGTAGATCTGTACGCCATCGATGGTGTGACGTAACATCGACACCAAGCGCGGAGTAGGTGCCTGTCGATGGAACAAAACCAGACTTAACTCCACCCTCACGTGGGCACTCACCGGCTTACCGTATCATTTTGATCTACGCTGTGATCCCTGTGACTGCAAATTGTTTTTTACAATAATACGAGGCCAGGCGGACTGGACGCTGATATGTGGTACACCACAGCATGGCCCACCACAGTGATGCGAGGTACAGGCCGTCGCAACAGCGAACTACTACAGTAACATTTGAATCAGACACGGAGCACCCGCCGATGCAGCCCTCCGGTAGCGTACAAGGCATCATCACCGGGATGCCTTATTTTTTCACCAAGCAGTGCGTACCGCGACGCACGGTAGAATGTAATTAAAACAAAGTACTGTAGTTCAGCTGCTCACATTTCTTCCCATCCTTAGTGATGTGAATTTCCCAATTCGGAGGCAGGGGTGTTTCAACGCCTCTCCCCGCTGCGGCCGTCGTGATCGAAGGAAGGACGGTGGCAGGGGTGGTAACCTGAGACGAAGCCGTCTTCGAACTCCGCCTTGTGCGCTTCGTCGTAGTGTTGGGGGCCTGAACACGGCTGCCGCTTGTGGAGCGAACCCCCGACGCAGGCTGATTCAATTGAGTCTTCTGACGGACCTTGTCATAGGCTGGGAGAAGCAAAGTAAGAATCAAACATGGCAGCGATGTTAGCAATGGAGAACGAGAATTACATGCACCCCCTCGTGGGCGCTCACCGGCGTACCCTATTACCTTGGTCTGCTCTGTAATACTTGTGCCTGGATTTTTTTTTCCTACAAAAGGATACACGGTCAAGCGGACGGGGTGCTGACATATGGTACGGCAACGCATGGCCCACAACAGTGATTCGAGGCATAAGCAACTGTAACAATGAACCAATAGTTGTTGCAGTTAACAAAGCGCACACGCTGATGAAGCCCTCCCGCAGCGCATAGCGCACCATCACCAGATTACTCATGGTTTCGCCAGGCGCACGTCACAACGACGTAAAACAAACAAACAAACAGTTCGGTTGCTAACATGTCTTCCCGCCCGGAGCGATACACGTTTCCCTATCCGGAGGCTGGGGCTCGTCAACAACTCCTCCCGCTGCGGCGGTAGGGGTCGAAGGAAGGGCGGTGGCCGGGGTAGAAACCTGAGACGAGGCCGTGCTCGAGGACCGCCGTGGGCGCCTTATCGTAGTGTGGACAGCCTGAACACTGCTGCCGCTTGGGGAATTAAGCCGCGACGCAGGCAGTTCCCATTGCGTCATTTTAGTGACCGTGTCAAAATAGTCTGGGAGCATCAAGAATCAAACATAATAGCGACGTTAGGATCGGGGGACGAGAGTTTACTCCACCCACACGTGGGCGCTTGCCGTCTAACTCTTAATACATTGGTCTGCTCGGTAATGCTTGTGACTCCAAACTGTTTCCTAGAAAGCAATACACGGACTGGGTGCTAACATGTCGCACAACATGAGATGGCCCGCCGCAGTGATACGAGGTATAGGCAACTGTAACAACGAACTCTTAATTGTTGCATTAGATACGGCGCACCTGCCGGTGAAGCCCCCCCGCAGCACATAGTGCTCATCCCCAGTGCGCTCAATATTTCACCAAGCAGTGCGCACTTTCCGACAGCGACGCACGGTACAGGGAAAAAAAGAAACAGACAGTTCAGCTGCTCACATGTCTTCCCGTCCGGAGTGCTGCGAGTTTCCCAATTCGGGGAAAGGGGTTCGTCAACAACGTCCCCCGTTGCGGCGGTAGTGGTCGAAGGAAGGGCGGTGGCGAGGGTGGGAGCCTGAGACGAAGCCGTGTTCGAACCCCGCTGTGTGTGCCTCGTCGTAGCGTGGACGGCCTGAGCACGAGTTCTGCTTGTCGAACGAGGCCGCCACGCAGGCCGTTCCCACTGCGCCATTGTATCCACCGTCTCCATATTGTCTGGGAGCAGCAACAATCGAACATATCAGCGATGATAGGAAACGGGGGCGAGCGATAAGTTCCCCTCCACGAGGGCACTTGCCGTATTACTTTATTACACCGGTCTATTATTTGTTTATTGCGCTTGCGAATGGCTTGTTACAAACATACACGGTCAAGTGGACTGGATTCCAACATGTGGTACGGCCTGCCATGGCCCACCAGAATGAAGCGAGGTATACGCAACTCTTAACAACGAATTATTGCTTGTTGCGTTAGACACGGCATACCCGCCGATGACGCCTTCCCGCAGAGTAAGATTTGATTGTTACTCGCGTCAAGGTTTACTAGATGAAATTGTTTGAGTCCTATCGAGATTGATTGATGGGTCATAGACCAATTTGTGATTCAGGGAGTTCCAATATATATTTGGCGATGTTTGGAGGCTCATTAGACATCGGTGGACAGAAGATGTCCACTTCTCTACGTGTCTGCACTTTTATAATACAACACTCTATCGTAGTTGGTCTACCGCTTGTCCACCCCTCATGACGGCTTCGGGAACCTCATGACGGCTTCGGGAACGACCCACCCATCCTCGAGAGCAAGGAAACCTTGTGCACGAGTTGTCCCCTCACGCAGCGCATAGTCCACTATCACCAGCTTGCTCAAGGTTTCGCCAAGCAGTGCATACTGACCGACAGCGACGCACGGCACAAGGACTTAAACAACAGGCAGTTCAGCTGCTCACATGTCTCCCCATCCGGAGTGATGCGAGTCTTCCAATTCAGAGGCAAGGGCTCGTCAACGACGTCCCCCGGTGCGGCGGTAGTGGTCGAAGGAAGAGCGGCGGCAGGGGTGGGATCCTGAGACGTTGCCGTGTTCGAGCCCCGGCGCCTCATCGGAGTGTCGACGGCCTGAATACCGCTGCCGCTTGTGGAATGAGCTCGCGACGTAGGCAGATGCCATTGCGTGTTTTTATTGACCGTGTCAGCATAGTCTGGGAGCAGCAATAATCAACCATAGCAGCGACGTTAGGGATAGGGGTGGCGTCAGTGGTTCCGGAACGTCTAGGTTGGTTGAAACCGCCCAAATGGCGAAGACGCAAACTATGGAGCCACGAGAGCCCAATGTCCCAATGGTTCGACTCTTAAGGCTGCTGAATGGCTGCCATGGTGCAGCCGTGTACCGTGGACGCATATAATTCGCCCGCTCCCACCCCTGGGTGGCAAGGCACCAACATTACTAGTAGAGAGGCAAATGAGGCAAGAGTACCTCGTACATGCAGTAGGCCGTGTGCGTTCGAAGAAAAGAAAGGAACACAAAAAAAACGAAATCCCGCCACACGACCACCGAAACTACAACATCCAGGCGGCCGCGATCAACTCGGGATGGATTGCGACGAAATAAGACTGACGAGGTAGCGTAAACGCGTCCGCTTATGTAGACCCCGAGGTTGTGGAAATCGGCCACGTACAGCCCTCGCAATCAGTGATCTAGCCTCCGACAGACAGCGTTACACAGCAGACAGACGGACAGACGAATTAAAATAACGGAAGCCTGTACGCACCCCGCTATGAAAAGGCTTTTTTGCCTTGCAAGGCAAAACACGGCCTCGGTCGCTTCGTTACTTCGTTCGTGCTTTACTACCATCCACATATCACAGTTGTGTGAGAGTGCACCCTTTATTATGCCAACCAAACGGTACAAGTCGTCCCATCAAAAAGGCGTAGTGACAGTTTGGCCTTCAGAAAGTTTCACGGAGGACACCAACCAACGCCTACAGTCGGTCCGGTTGTAAGGCGCAAAATCAGAAACACACACTAGCTGCGCCAACAGCAAAGCAAACACTCACAAACTCTACCGTTCCCGTCCACCCGTGCCTCCCAGCCCGGTGGTAAGCTCCCGCCGTCAGTCTTTAGGCGAATTCACAACGAGCGAAGACGAAACGAGGGAGAATTGGGTGTTCGTAATCCCTTTAGGCGTAAACTGGATAGGAGATTCGAAACACCATGCTGCCGACGAAGTCCGTTCCCCCGCGGAGAGCGGCAGCCTAACTCCTGCAGCAAAATGTACAATGCTTTGAGGTGCCGATCGGTCTCAACGGTCTTCGTTTTCGCGTGAATTTTGTGCCCCGACGCAAACGTTTCAACGTGGGACCCGCCATTTCTCGGTGGAAATGCGTCATAGGTCTTCCGAGTTTCGGGTTATCGTACGTGGTCACATCGGTTTTATGAGTACGGTACGGCCGCCCCCTGAATCAACAAAAAAGGGGAGATGCATAGGACCTTCCAACGAAATGACGGGGGAAGCATTTCGCACGACATGTGTTCAACTTGAGACCTTGACGTTCAATGAGTCGTCGGCAGGTTAACTTGACCGTGAGCACGACTACAAAAACGCCACCTAAAAGTCACCGATAACTCTGCTTCTCGGTTGCACACTTCACGGTCAGGACACAGTCAAAAGTTCGGCTACGCCCTTAGAACTCGGAAAACGATAACATACGCGCTCATGAGATGCACCACCCTCTCTCACCGTCCCGTCTGTAGAGTCTTGCGCACCGTCGGTCGCAGAGCCTTGGGGGTCGTACGCTGCCTACAGAAAAGTCGGACGAACGACGAGAAAGACGGGTATCAAAGGCAAGGCAAACACCGACAAGGCTGTCGGGTCGGTGATACAGTTACTATACCAACTTGCGTGTTTCGATCAATGACCAAGGCTGCGGCAGACCTGTAAGGAACTGGTAGGGGCCTGCGGTTTCAACGGCTCAGGGCCACTCGAGCGAGTGGCTACCCTTAGCCTAGTGTTTTTGCAAGTCTTGAGCTTTTGTGTTCTGTTGTTGTCGCGAAATACGCCGCCATTGAATTGTCTGATACGCTGATCAGCATAAAAATGGGGGTACCCCCGTACCGTGGCCCTGGTGCAATGCCAAACCAAGGCACGCGACATACGCTGTGAAATGCACTGTGCCCATTCTCGGCCGGATTGCAAGGGCGCCCTTCTGCAGGCCATCTTCAAATGGTCACCAGGACCTATGCTCAAGGCGGTAGTCGTGGAACGTCAATTTCTGACTCATCATACTATTCTCTCACTCGGAAAGAGCTGCGGACTGCCCTCTGACGTAGGGGCGCAGTGGTCACTTCCGCGCTTGCGCTGCGCCCGTCCATTATGTTGGGGGGGCTGACGCTTGTGGCGCCGGTCCCGCGGTGGAAGTAGTACACGTTCCCGGTTCTCCCCTGCCTCTTCACCCACCCGGGTGGCAGATCCTCGTCTGTTGCGTCTATTTCAGTGTCCTGGCCACCGTGAAAACGTTGAAAGCGGATCACGGAGGGAGAGGGGGAGTGGGAGGGTAGCTTCTCCTGTTCACTGGTATTGGGGTTTTTCAATCGCAATATAACAGAAAGGGAGGCAAGCGTCCGCGTGCTTGGTGTTTGTCTCCAACGCACCCGCACGTCATATAAGAGAATGCACTGCTATCACAAGCAGAAGGAACCAAGTCGACGGCTCCGCAGTACTCAGGCGGCACAAATATGTACAGAACTCGTGAGGTCTGTCATCCATGTTCACGTTTCCCAGACGTCGTTTGATAACGACACCCATGTCCTAACTGTGTGGGGATGGTTTGGGCTGTAAAGCCAGCTATCGGCCTGGCGTTGCCCCTGCTTCGGGGTAAACACCGTAAGTGAGATTTCCACAGGAAATAATGCCTCGCAGCAGCTTTAACTCCCGTCGCGAGTTATTCGCGCTATCAAGTTCGAGGGATGCGACGTAATGACAGCCGTACCTGTTGCGATGACGCTGCTGAGGTGACGCTGGAGAAGCGTCTGAGCGTGCTGGCTGGCTTGGAAACCGTTTTGTAGATGTCGCGCATCTCCTTGTCCGGCGGCTGCTTCTCGGAAAGTATGAAGAACACCCCGAAAGCCACCACCACGAATTCTGTTGGGTTTCACGAGAGGACAGCCGCCGAACACCAACAATTCACGATGATATTTAACCCGCACGACGGATAGAGTTCCACACATGCAACAGGGACACACACATACAATAACCGGGTGTTCATCAGCAAACCTTGCCGGCGGGCCGTTTGGTTTACGTACTTGCAACCGAGGTATTTTGTCGGCATCCCACGGGCTACAAGACCTTCCTTATACAGGGGGTGGGCACGTGGGAGAAGACTGTCTACGGACACTGACATGCTGCTATTTTTTTTCCAAGCTTCGAATTCCTACGTCTGTTGAATTTTACCAGAACGCACAAGCCGTGTTTGGCCTTGCCAGCACAAGGCCGGACTATAACCGATCGATCTGGCTTCGTTGTGCATTTCTGCCCACTACTAGCTCGTCTCACGATTGGGGGAACGTGAACACATTCCAACTGCAGCTTCTAATAGTACTAACAGTGCGATAGGGATGCACCTAATTCCGCTTCATCTCCTCACTTGGTCTCAATAGCTCTACATTGTATACCTCACCCAAATACAAAAGTCGTCCAAAACTGAAAGTGCAACCCGATGGCGAGACGGGAACTCCAGCGATACCCGACCAAGATAACGAGTGTTCATGTAACGCTTTGTCCCCCTGCACCCACTCCTGACGCTTTTCCTTTAGTTTTGTACGTAGCGGACACTTACGCCAAACGCCCCCGATGGCGCCGATGATGGCCCACATGTCGACAGGATCGACCTCTACGACCGTGGTGTACTCAAACTTGGTGATGAGCAATTCCATCTTTAGAAAAGCATACGTCGACTCGGACGAATCACCCGTCCAGTACCAGTTATCCTTTGCGCTTGTTGTCGTCTGATACCCAGGGAGTACACAGCAAGTATGCGGCATCGGGAGGCAGGTGGCAGGAAGGGGGAGGGGTGAGGGGGCGCGTGGTCATTTTTCTACCCTCACACAACATGGTCAAAAGTCTTGGAGCATTTGCGGCATGTTTTTCTCAATATAGAACAAACTCACTCTAAACTGGCCTGTCGTCAACCCCGGAATACGAATAGAACCGCGCTGATGCTGATTTCCGCAAGACGAGCGAGCACAACTGGCCTTCAATGGAAACTCCTGTACTCGGATTCTTTGCGCCTGCGAGTCTTGCCAGCACAATATTTATCACTGCCAACGACCACGCATAGAGACCTTTTCTAACACCACACGGGGGCTCGGTGCGCGCAGGCAGAGCTCGTGGGGCTCTGTCTTTGCTCCCACGCGGTGGATGTGTTGATCACATTGGGTTTGCGGTGTACTCTGGCTGAAACCTTTAAACTGGCTTTCGAACCCAAAAAAACACAGCAGCAGCCGGGGCCGTTGTAACATCTTCGAGTACTGCATGGACACTACCTCTCACTGCCGGCGAACGCCCAGGAACTCTCTTGCACAAGACCGAGGGGCTCGGTGAGCGCGGCAAGATCCCGCGGGGCTCTATGTGTGCTGTGGTCGATGTGGTAGCAAAATGGGATGATTTGCGCACATGGCGTCAAACATTGAGTCGGTCGTGACGGTTCCCACTCCCAGAGCGTTGCCTGCAGGGCTTTCGTGCTTCTTTGCTTGGCATATTGAATCAACGGCTGTCACCGCTGTTGACCTTCGTTCCTCCGCACACGTGATATTCGACGGCGACATGCGCGAGCATATGCCGTTGCGATTGTTGCTCGCGACGCCTTGGATCTCTCTCCCACAACGTGCCCTTTTCACACAAACCTAAGTAAAGCCATTAAAAAATTCCCAGTCGACGGGTTCAGCTATGATATATAGGCATGATACACTACGTTAATAGTATGATTTTGAGTTTATCGAGAATGAAACCCAATTCCAAGAGGTTATCCGCCTTGCTGTGGTATGCCCAACGTGGCGGATGCGTGCGATTCGCACGCCGATCGTTCTGGAGACCAATCCAAACAATATCGGAAACAGGAGCTGGGCACCGCAACCCTCAATCTCGAAGCCCCTGGCGCATCATTGCCCATTGGCGCCACGACTGTAGTGATGATGAAGGTCGCCGTTACGCCAATCACTCAGCCCGTTGTATCTGTGTAACCACATGAGTCTTTACCCAACGTCAGCATCGTAATTCCCTGGGTTTACCTAAGGTGTCTGTCAGCAAAGCCTCCGCGCTGTTCGTCCGTCTGCCTGACCGCCCGAAAAACTAATACAACGGAATGGTATCAATTACACGACGGCCGTTTCGCCAGTCACCCAACCTGCCGCAAGCTGCAACGACCCGAGCTTCTACCCAGCCATGGCTTCGTTCCTGAATAGACATGGATGCGTTGCTGTTGACACACATGCCCGTGAGGGTTTGGGTCTGCTTTAGACCCCACCCAAACGGCAGCCAAGACGAAGGCCGTTTATTATGTGCTACCAAGCCGAGACTGGGCTGTCGATGGCCCTCCGGAGTGATCACTTCGCTCCTCGGTGGTTGTAAGCCGCTGCTTATCTGCATGTATGTGTTTTGGAACTTTAAATGAAAAACATCACAATTATGGTTGGTTCCCCCCGCGAAGACGTGAAGCCACCGATGGCGCCGCTCACCACCCCCGACAAGGGAGACTCGATACACGAGAGGACTGCTCAGTAGAAACACCCCGGGAGAAAAACATTTTACGTACGAGTTCTCGTCAAAACGAGGCCAACTTCTTACCGGTTTTTCTTCTCCTGGTACGCTAGCGTTCAATGCTTCGTTGGTTCGCGACAAGAAAGGTTAACGGAGAGGGTTTCGGTGATGGGTTAGAGGGTGACACTAGGCGGATGTAGAGATTGCGTGTCTAGCGGTAGCCAGTACGGGGCAAGTTTTCGATGCCGAGAGGCAACCGGTCATACACTGGTGTACCAGTCTACGACGTACATTTTCCCCTTCAGTGTATCAAGCCCAGAGGAGCCTCTCGTCGCACTCGGAACCAAAAACAGCAACCTCCCGTGGTTGGCACGCTAGTGCGCTGAATGTCAAGTACTGTGTTCGCATGGGCCCGTGCTCGCGCAAAAAACATACTCTCATAATTACTGACCAAACTGGCTTTTCGAACCTGCGAATAAGTCTGCTCTCGCTCCTTTCTGTCGCCGTTCTTCGTGATTCCCGAGAACTCTGACAAGCTTATCACCTATGCAGTAGTTGACGGTTCGAGTCGGTGGGGAGGTACAGTATATGTAAATCGGCGTAGCCACATACCGTATCGGTGGAAACAAGCACGTTGTCGCGTACGGGCAAATTAATGTGTCGTCGGAGTCAATGTGAAGACTTGGAGGTGACAGTAGTCGACCGCTTGGGATGGGACGTCTTTCGCCCGCAACTACAAGGATATTGGTCGGCCTGTATCATGGCCAACTATTTAGAAACCAGAGTATATACGTACGTGCCTGTTTTACAGAGGACAGACGATCTATTCCGGTACAACGTGGATGTCGTTGCCACCGACAAGCTATACATGGACCCAATCCCTTATCGACAACAGGCAAAACCAGACGAAATGGTAGGAAGAACACATAGTAAAAACAGAAGCGGCTGATCAATGACCTCGGTGTTCGTGGCGCAGGTGTTTTGCTGCACCTTCAAAGCAGAAACGACAACCAAGTGTAAGAGGGCCAACAAAAAAATGTGATGCGCGGCGCACCATATGATTCATCGTCGTAGTGAACCACTCCCCGTGAGTGAGGACGATCCGCTCGTAGGGAAGCTTTACATCAGTGATCTTTTCTCCAATTTGGTCCACGTCTTGCTCGATGTCAACGAAATGGACACTGATGTACTGTGAGTTGATCGCGTGTCCGTATTCTGTAGCGTTGAATTCGTTGTACGGGTCCTCATCCCAAAGCGTCTGCCGTGCATGCAGAGTAGAAGGCAGAAGTCAGTGTGTCCTCCAACAATTCAATCACACGCGTGGCCAACCGATGCGCCTGGACACGACGATACATCTGGGTTTTGTCTTAAAGTTCGTCAGCAGCTTCGCCTACCCAAGGCAATATAATGTAAACTCTGAAACCGTGCTAGTTGCTTAAGTTTGTAATCTCAATACGCGTGCGTAGTCGCTTCCATGTTATGACAATATTCCACTTTCGACGAGTCTACCTTCTACCGCTTGCTGATTGCGTTGGAGAGCAGATGAGTATAACGTTCGCAGAAAGCCACTGAGATCGCGGTCAATTTCTCTAGCACTATCCCGCCTAATATTCCAGCAGGCCACGACTTCTAGTTGCACCCATTGTCTCCAAAGGGCATTTCGCCAGCAGCTTGACAAAACAGGGAAGTTAATGCACACGTGTCTAGTGAGGGTTGTCCTTCTTGTTCGCTCCCTTCTCCCCTTCACTCGACAACACAACAATAACCCAACCCGTTTCCTCTTCTTACCCAAACCGACGCACTGAAATACGTGATATCTCCGTTTTTTATCCCCGTCTCGTTCACCGTTAGCTTCGATAGCGGCATCACGGAGCAGTGAGGGAACGCCTCCTTGACTTTCGCCACACCCGGGTAATTTCCTGGAAGAAACTCATCGGCTTCTTCCATGAAGCCCTGTGTAGTTGCCGGGGAATCGACGTTGGAGATTATCGCGCGATGCATTGTTGACCCGGGGATGGTCTTTCGGGGCAGTTAGTCGTAGCAACAGCTTTCACTGCATACCCGCGTAGAGAACGTACACTTAGTGGCAAGAGTCATGATCAGGTTAAGCATAGACGCTCGCTAGCCCAGATAGCTTTCTACTACACGACGCATATGTCTGTTCTGGAACTTGCCACTACAAGGAAAAAAATACCGCCTAAACTGTTGATTGTGCTTGGATATGATACGGACAGGACCATGGTTGATGGTATTCGGGTACACCATGGGATATGGGATACCTAGTACCGGGATAATGGGACGTCGGGATTTGTGTTGTGAAGATGGACTACCCAAGCCCGCACTTGATGTGAAGACTCTGTTTTCATGATGTCTACATGGATGCTCGAGAGGAGCGCTTAATATACATGATCTATTGGTCTATCTGCCGGTAACTCCGCCACCTCAGCTCTGTCTACCTCAAGGAAATCCCGTTACGTTTCGAGGATCAAGTAACATATACCTTTGCCCCCTCTCCCGATGAGAAATGGAAATAAGTAACCCTACACCATTGTATGTCTTTGCAAAATGCCCCCGTTGTCCAAACCCGGCCACTGGCATATGCACGAGGACAGTCGTAACGCCATCTGGAGGGTAACCCGCCGTTCGTTATCAAGCCGAGCTGACGGTATAATGCAAATATATGTGGATTTCGTTGCTTCGTGTACTCTGCCGTCGGGCGAACTTCATCGTATGGCGTATACACGACGGCCAATAAGTGGCATCGGTGCCTAGATGACACAAGGGAAAACCTGCGCTATACAAAACTCACCGCCTGTCTCCCCAATATCAAATCCACGTCCTCAAGGCAGTATACGCTGTCTGAGAGACATCCTTGGAGGAAACCCGCGCAGATCGCCACATCGGGGAACGTAAAGGGACTTTGCTGCAACGAAAGACGAATAGCGAGGGGGGGAAACGTTAAGCAAACAGCGGCAGCTGTGGGTGCGTTCGGCCATTGTCTTGTCCCCGTACTAATAACGTAGGTTAGATGTTGTCGGTTTGCCACTGGACACTCGTAATGGCCTCCACTGGTTACTGCTGTAACCAGAATTAACGACTCAACTAGCTCTCCAAGTCAAACTGGACATCGATGCGTACCTCTATATGCCGCTTCTAAAGTTGCGTGTCTCAAACGAAGGCTTCTATAGCCCGCAATGCAAAGGTGCACGTAACAACGGTAGGTACGATACGCACGGCATGAAGGAAACGTCAGAGTCGTGACTACAGTAGGGTAAACCTCTGAAAGCCCATTGAAGACAAAGTGCTCGCGATGTTCGATCGACCATTGCAAGGAGGTTTCGTCGTTCGATATACTCGTATACCAGGTATATATCTACCCATTGCGAGACCCCACGTGGTCTTGGTGGATACGACCGCGCTTCGTGGCGACGAGCTCTCTAATTCCGAACGAACCCGTCGCTTATACGGGCTGCGCCAGTACAAATTGGTGCGGCCGTGGCCGCATGGGCAACTCATTGTATGGAATTTTGCCATGCAAAAGCACGAATCGAAGGCGCGGAGAAGAGCGCACTATTACATCGCAACTGCTATGCCACGGAGAAGGCGCGTACGGCAGGTATGGACGAAGATAGCTGGACTTGGATAAATCAATAAACAGCAAGACCAAAAGAACACACCTCCTGCTGTATTGGATCGTATCTACAGTACATGCAAAGTAAATATCGCCCCCACGATGTTGTGCCATCACGAGGACGACACCACTACCGGTACCAAGGTGCAGCATCTGTCAAATGTTTAGCATCACTCCAAGATAGTCGACTGGGCACAGTGGAACGCAGAGCGCTGCTCGACCAGTCTAGCGCCAACCTGCTATCAAATCATGCGGCAACCGCTGCCCTGTTGTGGTTTTCGGCAAAGAGTTGCGCTCCCTCAAGCCTCGCACATTTGAGCCTGCAAATGATTATCCTTACCTTAAGCTCAACGCTTGCCGCGGGGTGTCTCCGCGCATCGACAGTGTCCCACACGATGTACCCGATATCTGCAGAGGGGAGGAGGGTGGATGGCCGACCATGGGAGGGCCGAGGGATAAACGCCCGCACGAAAATTAAACACGACCTTGGAAAACAAGGGTGGGGGCTGAAGTCTAACAGGCCGCCAAACTAACGTATCGCATGAATATCGTGCGTCAAAAGCGCGACCGAGGTGGAAGTGTCAAAGTGAGGACTTCAGTAGTAGAGCTGATAGGAAAGTGAGATAATCACCCTCTTCAGATGACGTCCATCAGAAGGTCCCGCTCTACTATTGCGTCGTCGATAGGCCCCGCGTTTGATGTGTAAGGTCCGCGTCATCAGACCCCCATACTATATCTACAAAGATCATGGTGGTGTCACTTGACCCCGCACGTGTCGATGTACGAGGTCGTTTACTGAAGGCAGATCCGTACGCACGATTCCGGACGGTGCACATTGGCAAGGCACGGCCTTATGTGGTGGTTTAAATAAATATCCGACGCACCACACCGCGAGAGCCCAACGCGATTCCTCACTTACAGCTTGGCTACTGTAGCTACAGTAAGTAATACCTGGTATGAGTTATTGACTACAAGCAAGTACCAAACTATTTGGCTGTAACCCATGTGGTGAATGAAGCGTCCTGTTCACCAGGAGGAAGTACATGTTGGACTACCTCTTTCTAGCGGACAAAATGTATACAATACGTTCATATCGTATATATGTCTTTGCCAGCTGGGCTCCCAAACAGGTAAACATACTCGTATGCAAGGGGAAATGTAGGGTGGGTTTGAGCTCGAAGACTCCCAAGGCCGTCTCCTGTTCAGTACTATTCCCAGGCGAGTATTAATAGTCTAATAACACAGAAGTCCTACGTTTTGGCTATATAAACAGTTCATAAGGATCTACAGGAACGTTCCACGTGTCGTATCATTCCCATTCCACAATACTCCGCAACAGAACGGTACCCTGTTGGTCAATCCGCTGTAACTGTCGTATATTGCTACTACACTGTTTGGTGAGACAATCCATATCGAACACCATCCCTGGCGCTGGATCAACTTGCAAGCAACACGCCGAGGACAGCACCATACGCTAACAGTACGACCGGCAAGTACTACCTATAACCCCAATAGAAATATCGCAGTGTATATTAAAACGCTGTCGACCAACACGCGTACGTATGACTTGGTGAGAATATCCGAACGTTGGATTTCGTAGGAAGAAACTACCTGTTGGGCTACTTCAGTGACGAGCACATCCTGGCCTGCTGAAGCGACGAAATACATCACAAGAAACAGCCGAACACAGCAGCAGTCTCATCACTTATCAACAACAGCTTTTGACCCCCGTTCTTCTTTCAATCCGCCGACCTCCTACCCAGTTCCAGAACCCTGGTCGCATCACACATCGTCACGCAGAGTCCCGTACTAAGAATCTTCATCCTTTCTCTCAAAACCCTTTCTTCCCTGCCTCTGTCTCTCTGGTTTAACCCAACTAGACCCCAACCACGCTTTCAACCCTTTTCCTATCCTCTTATCTCTCCCATCCGGTCAACGATTCAGTAGCTCTCCACAAACCCCAGATTCACTGCGTTCAATCTTCCACTTGCGCATGTACAGCAGTTTCATTCTCGTTGCCATTTTTATTTTCAGGTGGTGCCTAATTGTTATGTTGAAAGAACCAAGACAGCAATCCACCCGTTGTTTATTTCCAACGATGCCCCGAGAAAAACTGAGAATTCGTGTTGGCAAATTATTATTTTTCATTTCGCTTTCAGTTATCGTTAAGATAGCATTTTCGGTAAGCTTTAAAAAAAGTCATTAACAAGATAAAAAATCACACATGACCAGAAAAACGTTCTGGACGCGATATTCAAAAAGTGCTCACGGAGAATTGTTGTGATAGGCTATACGATCAGCATACAATTTTTTTATTTTTTTGCTCATCCCATCTGTTATCTTCGCACGTTCTCTTTCTCCTACTACGTGTACTCCCTCCCTAGTCGTAACTCAGATCCGGGGTCACGTAGCAAGCTCCCCCCCCCCCCCCCACTACGGTACGCGCCTTAACTTTTGTCGCGAGAAGAACTCAGCACTTTCTTCCCTCGTCGACTCGCGTCGAATTGTGCGATACAAGAGTTGTTTTGGTGTAAAACATTCATTTTTGATGGCATCGGAAGTTGTTCCGCTTTTTTCCGTTTTCCTGACTGTGCAGTAAGGCCAATTCTAATACAGTCGGATCCGTCAGTCGAAAGCGGAATATTCTCATGGGAGCACAGCGAAGCAGGAGAATGTGGGTTTTGTACGTACGGAAGAATTGGTCGATCAG
>JAYJMJ010308613.1:0-24886 GCA_036873875.1 Laminaria ephemera | reverse complement strand
CGCCCATGGAGAATCAGGGTGACGGCTATACTCGCACGCATCTTCGGGCACATACCTGACGCACCTAAATAACCTCCACACAGCTGGTGGTGTTGCAGCCTCACGTACGCCGCGCAGGAAATTCGACCGCACCTCCTACCTCCTACACACGCAAAAGACCACAAACACCAAACATTTAATGTGTTTTCATTCTCGAAGTATAGACTAGGCATCAAACACACAGTTCCTCGGATGCCTCCAGTGGAAAATTGGATGAAACCTTCCACTACCACCCGTGGAAGCTTCTATCTAAATCCATCACAACCCCCTACAACATATATGGCCTCCCGCCGTTCCGTACACAACTTACGACGCAGTACATAATTCCAGGTACGTACCCTCGTATACCCCTAACGTTGAAGTACCGGTACTCGGCACCTTCTGACGCAGGATGGGGTCGCGTACCTCCAATTAACGGCTTCCAGCTGTGCTGTTGGTATGGGGTTTAGGACCTGGGCTATTTAAGTCTGTTTTGTATTTTAGTAAGTAAAGTTTTTATCAAGTAAGCGTGGAAAACCCAACCTTCCTGTCGATTTACAGGTTGGGAAACCAAGAAATCTATGTACATCAACACTGCCCCTAGCTGGTATGTACTACGTAGACGGGGGTGTTTTATTTCAACATCGTAGACCGCCAGTCTCACTCTATCACGCGATGTCTTGCCCTTGATACAAACGTCTGATACACGACAGTATCGCCAATCCCAAACCACAAGAAGAACATCGTATTGTAAAGGTCTACCAAGTAGTCCGCTCCACTATCTTCCGCCGCTTCTTCTTCGTCTTGCGGTACTCCTATTCGTGCTTGTTGTTGGTCAGGAACACTCTTGGACTGGTCAACCAGAGGAGCACGCTCTCGTCGATCGTTGGATTGGGCCCCGCCCAGCGATACATCGTACCTTCATCAGCAGTATGCGTGTATTCGGAGGTTAATTTTGGAGGTTCTGTACTGCTCTAACATCGTGTAGGCCCAACAGGTTGGTGCCGGGAACAGCCAACACCAAATACCGACGTGGATACGGATGGGGCATACTACAATAGACATGTGTTCCCGGTTTCATATACGGTTTTTGCCGGTCTGTGGTACTCCGCACACTGTGGGTGTGGTGTGGTCGATACTGGCCATGTGTCCCTGCTAGTTCTACTTACTGCGGAAGTCTTTGGGATCTGGTACCGTCGTCGATATACCGACCATTTTTGAAGTGCGAATGCCGTTTTGTTAGGGTTCGATACCGAAGGAGAAGGAGAAGTAACATATGATACCGATACCGTTAGTGTTCACTGGCCTGCGCGTACCCGGTACTACTACGTATACGTAGTGTGCCATGTTTCGAGGTTTCACCTGGTGAAGACTGGCCGCACATTGCCTTGATTTTATTATGTGAAACAGCTGACTCTTCGAAGTATGAAGGTATTTGGTGTTGTATGCCTTAAGGGGGAGTTTTCCCGGTACGTGTTCTTTCGCTCCGTTTTTTATCTGTGTCCATGATCATTGGCTCGTTCTCGCTGCAGCTGAAGAAATTGTGTTTTTCGTTGTGTGCTTCTCTTTTAATACCTGGTACTTGGTGTATGTTTGTTTCTGTCTCCTTTTTTGCTGTATCCTATTTTCTGGGCATGTTTGTTTTCGAAGTTTTTGGCCTCCGTCTAAGGACTATGTTGTTGTCGACTCCTCTTCTCGCTGGTATGTTTGTACATCGGAGCCCAGTCAACATAGTCAAACTTCCAAAGAGCACGTGCCCCATTCACTCAGGTTCCCCTTTGGGCCTACGGAATTTTAGTCGGACAAGACGAGGTTATATAGCCTCGTTACGGAGTGAGGGGCTAGGCATGTATACGATCTCGCAGGCTCGAATAGCCGAATGTTCGCGCCCTTTTTCCAATTTCCGGATGCCATATTTTTTGCCATGCTTCGATCGGCGTTTGAACCGCATCTCTCACCTATTCACGGTGGGCTGGTTGTGGTGTGATGGTGTGCGTGCGCGGAGCGATATGTAGACGTACGAGGGGAATATAGGTCCTCCAAAGTATCGAGCGTTTCTGACAAGTTAATTTATTGACGTGGAAGGCCAACGATTGTCCAGGATCGGGGATACGGAATATATATGTGTACCAGGTATGAATTTATTTTCGGTGTATTGCTTGGACGTCCTTGTAGTAGATAGGAGACAACACCCAGGTCGAAGCACAGCTGCCCCCTCTCTCCAGAAAATAGACTATGTATTTGTGAGGCCGACTATAGTAATGATACTGTAGTCGAGACATATTCGCTTGGATTGCTATTTGGCAAGTCCGGCTGTAGCCTTTGGCTCTGAATAAATATGTCTACTTCGAAAACGACATTCTTGGACCACGAGAGAGGACTATGATGAGAGAACATCACGTGGGAGTGAGAAAATGGGCATGCTATCTGCTATGATCCCAACTGGGCAACATTCACGTTCGAGGGCATTGTATACATCTACCTAACATCGATGTGCCTATACCCTTGCTCGCTGGAGCCGACAGCCTCGTAGCAAGATTGCTACTCCGTACTACTGTCAACTTCTCGACTGCCGACGAAGATGGTTGTTGTCATGCGCTTGTGTACACGGACGTCGTATTTGCCACACCGAACGGGAGCTGATGTTCTAGCAATTCCACTACACATTGACAAGCAGACTGAACCACTACTATCCCAAGTATTTCAATACAGCACGTGGATAGACCGTGTAATACTATCTGTCATGGTTCATATTCGTATGTTTGGGAGAAATGGAATCGGTTCTGCCGAGCATTGGCTGTAGACGGCTATGCGAGTCAGTAGGCTACGAGCAACTCCTGCAGCGAACTACATACTACCGACACAACCCCTCGATGGGGGTGATGTCATCAAACAATATATTCAAGCGTTCCCTCAACTGTTTTGGGGCTCAGACATAGCGACAAAACACATGCAAACGTTTTTTTTCTCAACAGTCTACAGGAAGTGTGCCGCGCAACTATCTGAATGATGGGTGCATTAGTGGAATCATCCTGCACGCGTGACGTACAGCTCCTCGCACTGTAGTCCCGAAATAGCCTGTATCGTCTCTCAGACAAGCAGGGGCCGATGCTGAAGTCGGTATGTTTCGTCGTCGTCCGCTTTCGTCTCATAAATTCCAAAAGAGTACATCAACACACTTACGTAAGCCAGTTTGAAAATGACAGCAACCTGACGCAATCGTCCAACCGAGCCAATCAATCGTCCTTGGTTTAGCGAAAATACATGGGTAGGTGGACAACACTACTACGTCACCAAGTTTGACGCGAGAAAACGAGTTCCCGTGATCAGTACCGTGACCGAGGAATGGGCATTCACACTATTGATGGCCATCTTTCGCGTACTCGCCCGCCTCGTACAAAGAAGTCGTGCAATACTCCACAGCAGGGCGCTGTTGTAGAGGGGGGAAACCGATTGATGCTTGAAGGGCCTTTCAGTGTATCTCGTAGTTGTCGACATCGATGCTGGATCTCCTTTTCTCGAAAACTCCCTGGTAGGCGCGAGATGTCCTTTATCGGTGATCTCGCAGTTGACGGGCCCATAGGTAAAACATTTCATAATCAGCGCCGTCACGAGGTGGGAGAGGTGAGTAGCCTCCTGCCCCCCAAGGCGTATTGCCAGTTGCTCCTCCTCCACTGTTGGTAGCACAATCAGCGTCTCCGTCTTCGCCCAAAGCTGATCGACCCTGCTCGTTTAGGAATAAGAAGCCTGAAATTGGCTTGCGGTGTACATAGAAGCCGTGCATGTCGCAAAGTGTTGTTGCAAAGGGTTGTTTGCCGTGCATTTTATCCACCGATTATGCCGCATGGATTGCCAGCGGCTGTCTGCCCGTTATCATAAGGGATACAGTCCTCTTCAATTGACAGTCTGTCTTAGTATTGGGACTGACTCCTGTGGAGACGTGAAATATGCGGAGCTCACGAGCAGTTGGTACTCCGAATGAAGTGGATGATGTCGATTCGTCGACCCCAGGGGATGATAATCCTGCGACCCCAGGGGATGATGCTCTAATGACGCCAGACGGCGATGCAACTTCAGATGCTAACGCCCCGACAATCCAAGACGAGAACACTGCATGGAATCCTAGGCGATTATCTTGCAGCTTCCCCCGGTTATTCAATTCAGAGGGCGCCACACCGCTGACGATCTTGCCAGCCTTGGCTGTGTTGGTGGGGTTGCTGTTGTTGCTACTAGAGCCTCCCATCTGCATCGCGTTTCGAACATGAGGTCGTTCTCTTGTGTGTGACCCACCTTATACCTTAAGTAGGATGTCTTGAAGTCAAACTTGATGTACATCAACTCTTTCTCGCAGAGCACTTTGGAATCGCCGGCCTTGATGGCCAGGAGAGCTCCTTGGCACAGCAGCCCATGAAAGTCAACCTTGATTCTCATATCAGCGTTGACTTGACGGTGTTCACGTACAGTCCAACGTGTTGTCTTCAGCGCGAATGACTCATACAACAGCTGAGTTACAGTAGTCGAACTCGTTGCACAGTAGGCTTGTCAGGTATCCGACTGTTACCAAGAAAATAAACTATACACCGCGGATAAGAACGAGCAGCAGTCGAAATACATGCGGTCGCTCGGGGTGGATGCGCGATGTTGACCACAGCAGAGTTCTGAACTAGAGCAGTGCATCAATTATGGTATATTTGATGTCGTATAACAGTCGTTGATCGGGGTCCGAGTCTTCCTATTCACAGTCCGTCATGGACGTTGGTCACGCACAGCAGAGCTCCAAACACTGTCTGTCCAGCACTACAGAAGTTGTGGCTGGGTTGATTTCGGACAGCAGTCGTTCGGCACCCGAGACATCCTGTCCGCTGCCATGGATGGCGCACGGCAGTACTTCGATCACAGTGGTGGCATAAGTTGTACAGAAGGCGTTTGTGGCCTACCTCGTGTTTGATGTTGATGCTTTTGTTGTCGTCATGCAGTTGGAGTGTTATCTTGAGTCATCGAGGCGTAGACTAATCTTCAATGTATTGAGACATTGGTAGTGCGTGTAAGGTTTCACTCTGGTCGGTCTTCCGGTTCAACAGCAGTGCTGGTCGCAGCCCTGGCCTCTACAGCATTCAAGTCTGTTGATCGGCGGTCGGGCAGCTCAAGCCCGCAGCTAGTCCCTAGGTGTGTCTCCCAGTTCGTGCAGAGGTAGTACTCGTATCTCGGAATCGCGGCATGTGCCGCGATAGCTACAGCTTCAGCCGTAACGCTAGAGCGACATCACGCCTCAAACCCTGTGGACGATGTACGTAAGTGGCCAACACCAGTAGCTACTTCCCTTGCTGAACGAAAAATAACGACAATATATTCCATCCCATTTCGAGTGCCACTGCACCACTCTCACTTTCTATACATACAAGTATTGCATCACGCACATAGATCGTGTAGTACTTCCTGTCATGACTGTTCTCCACAAGTGTGTGCATGCTGCTGAACAGTGATTATTGACTAATACCATGAACTATAGATCGTGTAGTGCTTTCTGTCATGGCTGTTCTCCAAAAGTGTCTGCATGCTGCTGAACATTGATTATTGACAAATAACATAAACTACAGATCAGGAAAGAATTTTCTACGAACACCAACAACCACCCAAATTACGACGCAGAATGCACCACAAAGCACCCACACAACCCACTGTAACAGCCATTATTTATAGTAACTACCTGGTACCTTAGAAGCTGAAGGACCAGCGGTAATAGGGCGGGGGTTTAGGGCTAACATACACAGGAAGAACGAATGCACGGCGAATTTGAGGAAGGTTAAACAAAGGCCGACACCATGTCATACCGGCTCTGCCAAAGAGATGGATTAAACGCAATGGAAGCGTGACATACGTGGTAGAAAGAAGGACCTCAGATGTAAATGAGTACACCGAGGGTAACCTGCACCACGCGCTGGAATATAGAATATCCGACAGAGAACTCCTCTTGTATGGGCAACTCTCATTGACGAAGACACGGCTATGCCGTAGTCTTTCCCCTACCCTATGGTACACATACTTCTATAACTACTCGGGTTGGATTTCACGGTTTGATGTCCTGGTTTTACCGTTTAACGGCGTACGGAATGCTAACCCGTACCTCCACCAGACCCAGGCAACGACAGCCCCGCCAACTTCATGTGAAGCCATGTCAACAACATACGTCCTACGGAGCGACCAGGTCAAACCAATAGAGTACTGTCGGAGTCGGAACATACAGTGTGATTTGGTCGTCTGGAACATGTCGGAGTCCTTTGGCTACCCCCCCCTCCCCCCCGCAGTCAAAGTTTCGAGCCTATGGAACAGCTCGGGCAGTCAGATTACTCTGGCAGCAATGACAACGCGTGTATACGTATTTTGCTGTCTACAACGAACGCGTCGGTGGGTACCAATACTACTGTACATGCGAGTACATGTGGCTTTTGTGATCGGCGGCTCCACGATACTCCGACCCGCCGTGTTCGGTCTGACCGTGATATTTATTTGGTTTGTATGCTCGCCGCAGCGTCAATTCTGCCACATCAATGCGCCTATACGCTGCCAGGTTACGCGTTGTACATCTTGAGTTAGCCGTAGAAAGGTTGATCGGCCGTTGCAATCGAGGCAACATCAGCTGATGATGTTGCGGCGGGCAAATGAGGATTTAAACTGTGTTGCGGCATGGCAACGACTTCCACCCGCAAATGTACAAGTAACTACAGTAATTTCAGACGCGTGCATGAAGGAACGAGAGTTTGGCTTGTCGAGAAGCACAGCACTATACTTCGAAGCACCAGGCATATGTTATGCCGGTGGTTAGCTTCCCTGAGTATCAAGCATGAGTACGTTATACCTAGTTGAATGTGTAACGATATTCGAAGTGGTATACAGCAACTTTGATCAGTGTAACCTCTACCGGGGGGTAGTGTTGATGTAGGCACTTTGTCTCAGCAGCAGTAGCGAGCAGCACACCCACCAGTAATAGCTGATCGGCAACCAAACGTCCATCACTGGTAGGAAACGTCCATAACTGGTAGGCGCATGACGCACTCTCTCTATAGAATGCTCAGCAGATAGAGTTCTTTATTGAAACAAGGTATACGTGTAGTTAGTGCGGATGCGGTCGTATTTTTGAGCTTGCGGCGCAACTGCAGTGAGATTTGCAAAAAAACGTTGGAGCAAGTTGATTCGGTGTTTACCCAGCTCACGGGATTGTTCATCTGTTTGCGGGCACAACGCCGGGTTAGCCTCGGATTTTGGGCGAGGTATAGAACGCTTCGAGTTTTTATGGGAGCCTGAGAAACATTACAGTAGATATTCCCTCTACCGTGGCACAAAACATAGCCCCTCGTTTCCGGATAACCGCAACGCCGGCGTGTCTGTGCGGTTGCCTGAAGACAAACATACGGGTGTTATCTCCGTCCATGGTGACTTGTTGAACGGGCCCCGATATACCACTCACTACGTGTACGTGCTAGCTTTTTTGCCTAGAAGAGCAACGCTATGGTATCAAAACAACGTTCGAGATAAATCGTCCGCGTAGAAAACCCAGGAGTGCTTCTCTGCATGAACCCTATCCCCTAGCTACGAAAATGATGCCCTCCTTCGTAAAATACTCCATTCAGTCCCATAATCAAAGCAATGCTATGATATCATAACAAGTCTTACGCGCTCCATAGCATAGATCTCAATGCTCTGTCTATAGCTTCGTGTCCACATCCCAATCAATCTACCAGCTATACCGCAATCCTCCCACCCTAAATAGTTGGAGAGACTCAGAGCACACGACATTCGAAATATGGCAAACACAACATCTGGAATTCTGAACGTCGTTCCAAGATACGGCGATAAATATTGGACATGACAACGAACCAATCGGACTACATACATGCCGACCAGGCACCTTCCACGAGGCAAGGGCGTCCAGGTTTGTCAGAGTTAGACCCTATGTATCCCTGAATTAGAAAACGTACCGGGGCGGGTACATGCACAGTCACCGGAAGTTTACCTATGACGACTGGGCTCTGAGGCGCAACCAAGGAACCATAAGAACATTTCCAACACCAACACAACCAAGCAACCGCAACAGCAACGGCACCACACCCACACCAACAACGAAAACGACAACATCAAAAGCAAACACATCAACAACAAAGCGGGAAGACGAACAATTGTTGTAAAGATGAGCCGATACAAAGGGAAAGAGAGACACAGTCAACGAAACAACGCACACCAATGACCCCTCCTACCTTGACCATATATATTACCGGTATACTGCATCGCATGGCCACACAAGAAACCTTCATGGCAATATACGTCCAAAGGTTTCGCAGTGCATAACCTCTAATCGCTGTAGTATAAACCAGTCACCATCACCATCACCAGTAGTACGTGTTGTACTCCTTCTGGGCACTGCCCGGAAAATACGAAAATATGCGCCGAAAGGATGCCAACATCGGCAACGGTGTCAACCCCCAAACACTATTGTACCTAAGTACGCAGAACTCTAGGCGCAACTTATGGCCACACAGCTTGTCGCCCTCTAGAATGAAGCATCGGCATGGCCGCTGGGAGTGCTCGACGTCGACGGTTACGAAGCACGATTTCTTGTGAAGGACGCACATACAAACATGGCCGGTATCAACTATGCCGATGTCATCCGGAGGACCCTATCTGCCACAGACCAGTTCATCAGCTGTGTTGAACTCCGAAACTAAGTGTGGTGTGCCCCAGTGTCCACGACGATGGTTGTTTTTTTTCCAGGTGTAGGCGTACTGGTGGTGAAGATGCGATGTATCACTCGTCGCAGCCCGCTCCAACGATCGACGAGAGAGTGTCCCTCTGGTTGATCAGTCCAAGAGTGTACCTGTGAGAACAAACACACGCGAGGAGAAATACGGCAAGAAGACGGAGAAGGTTAGGATGAGTGGGAAGGCATAATAAACCGTTGCTGCGTATTGGTGAATTTCGCGTGAGCTGTGATTTGCGATCATGTACTACACAGTAGAACACAAATATTTAATCGAGGGGGAAAGCCCCAGACAAAGCCTTGCGTGTAAACGTTATACTGGCGGATGAAAGTCTTGAGAGGCGTTGCGCTCGACCGCGTGCTAAGACTAGTACGTTTTGCCTACTGCGTGGCGATGGTAGTGGGACAGCAAGTACTTGCATTGCCGTTGGGCAGGTCGAATTGCGAGCTTCAGCTCGGAAGAATGTTGATGTTGAAAAATGCTGTCTAAAGCCAGGCAATACAAAGGAGATTGGAGATCATCAGATATGGGTGAGAAGATGAGCATGCCATCCATCTAGTATCAACTCGGCGAATTGCTCATGCTGAATCTACGCTATAGATCTACCGGGTGGGCCGTTGTACTGAGGTAGCTTCTCCTGAGAGTCGATACTTCCTCGTGGTGAATTAGCTCCTCTGCTATCGTTATTACTGTAAACTCCACGGACATCGCCCAAAATCGTTATTGTAACATGTGTGCATTCATGGTATCTGCAACACAGAGATGTCACATCTTTGTCACCCGCAACAAGGAGGCACCACACGCTTTCTTGCCTTGCATCATGGATTATCAAATATATTCAATTTTCAACACGGAGAAACAAGCAATACTTGACTTGCAAGTTGGATCTGCCACACCCCTTTGACTTGAAAATACGAAAACACGAAGTTCCGAACGCAAACAATCCATTGGGTTGGAAATACGAAAAACCATCGTACTCCTTAGTTCAACAGCGCCTTCTTGGCTTCCTGGCTACTGCCGTTCACATTGCCTACCTCGGTAGTCACGTAAATTTCTCGAATCACAATGGAAGAGGCATGACCATCGAGGAAGTTTGGCCACTCAGCGAGTCCGACGTTGCAGAGTTCTCCATCGACCTGACCTGACTATGAAGATATCTACTAGGTATATATAAATCATATGGTCTACATATTTCACGCAACTCATTGTTTTTGGATAATACAAAACCGGTCATGTTCGGCGTTTGTTTTCTTTGTTCCATATCAGGAATATGACGCAGTACGTATAAGATGTACGTGCTCTAGTTGTAACGCGCGTATGGTCCGTGTAAGACAATTTGGCCATTTTTTGTTTTCGTGATATCTTTCTTAAAAAAGCGAACTGAAAGGTGAAACAAACATATTCATGACCGCGGGGTTGAGCTACGTCGTTTGCAGTGGAGTTTTCTTTTTTGGAAAAAATGCAACATTTGGCCAAAAATTACCCCGAAATGCAAACATTTACCCAATTTTGGTCAATCTTTTTTGTGATTTTCCGCACAACAAATCTATACTTCCCTGTGGAGAGAGACCGTTTTGGATTGTTGGCATCAAAACAGAACGCATGTGTTTATATATATAATACATACATACATACATATATCATATGTCATACGAAACGCCCCCATTATTTTTTATCACTCAACACATGTCCATTAAATATTAAATATGGTCACTTTAGCGTAACTCATCTGCATCACACACAGCTTAAGGGTTCAAACAAAAACAACGATGACACAACAAGAAGTTCCCGCAGTCAATTCCACCAGCGAACCCAGCATGACCAGCACCATACCCGCTAATCACGACAACACCACCAAAGATACAAAGCTCCAAAATTGGCCGACGCAATGAACTGCTGTGCACATATTTTTATCATATCATGTCCCATGGCATACATATCATATGTATGTATCATGCCGGAGACGAATGCATCAAACCCCGAACCAGCGCAGACATCACCGGACACACACATCCCTTTCAAGCGTACTGGAGTATACATTCCTCCGCACTCTGATCGCTCGTTCGCGCAGAATCAAAAGCCGACTCTTCTGCTTGGCGACGACGTTGGCCTTCCATGCAGAAAATATTTCTGCGTTTCTCCTAATCGACGCAGCCTGAAGTGTCTTGCGCCGTCGATATAGAGTAGACAAATGAGGTTGCGCCGCCTTATTTTGCCGGGGAAGCGGCGCAATTTCTGACACGAGCGGCATCATAGAGGGAGATGCTTCGGCGGTGCCAGCTGCAGAGCGAACTCCAGGCCCAAACTGCAGTGTGGCCTGGCCTCCACCTGAGGCTCCGCCAGCATCCTCATCGTCCCAATCCTCGTCATTGGCATCGCCATAGATGTGCATGGAATCCGTTGTGTCCTGATGTTCGGTTTTTTCAGCTGGGAGAGCATTATTCTCGTGCTCTGACGTCGCACTTGCGACAAAATGGCCCACAGAGTTCCGCTTCAACGCCCGTGACCTCTTGCGGGGCCAGCCCATTCCTGACGTGGACCCGTTTATGTGGCCACGGACAGCAGTAGCGTGTTTGTTTATATTGCTGTGTGAGTGTGTGTGTCTGTGTGGGGGTGTATTATGTGTTATGTATACTATGATGTGTGTCTGTGTGGAGATACGACTGCTGTATATATGCCAGCAGCGGCAATACAATATTGGAGATATCTCTCGAATAAACGTTTTTTTCAAAAATCTAAAATAACTTTCGTGGGGGCATTTTTGAGAGGAATCATTTGCCGCCCTCTATTTCGAAATCGTACGGCTATAAAGACCAGGTAAAACGGAACAAAATAGCCGTTCAGATTCGGTTTTTCACCCATACTTTTGCGATTTTTTACTACATGAAAACTCTGAGAAATTAATCGTCTGGAATTCCGAGAGCTGTCCAAATCCGGTGTCAGATTATTTTGCTGAAAAGTACACCCACCAGGAAAAACGTAACAAGTGTTTGACGTCATTTGGAGATAAAAGAGTAACGAATTTAAAAAAAAAAGCGAACTGTGGTTGTCTGCGCCTGGAGACAGGGCGTTTAACGGTGATTTCGGAAATCCCAACAACCACACCCACCCCGAAAAAAGCGCACCTTTGTGCAGGGGGAAATAATGGCCAAATTGTCTTACACGGACGATACTACCCATCTCACCGTTGTATTTTGTGTTGATTAGCACGTATTCACGCCCAACATGCTCCACTCCCGGGCATGCCCCACTCCCGGACATATCCTCTTCCCTTCTGCCGTGTGTGCAGACGTTCCTACAACATGGCCACACCTGGAGTTGAAGGACTTGCACAAGCATTGGAAAACCTCAAGGTAAAGGACGGCGAGCACCTGCAGAACCAGACAACCCGTACCGAATCGAACCTGACGGAGGCCATGGGCCGCCAAGCCAATGCTCTGGCCAACTGCAAGGCGATGGCGAAGCAAACGAGCGAGATGCGCATGGTGAAACAGGACTTCGAGAGGACCACGAACCAGCAGAAGTGAAACATTGCCAAGAAGCTCACGATGACCCTGGTGGGTGAAAACTATCCAATCGTCTACAGTAGTAGTCGTTTTCGTGTACTGTTTGTAAGGTACCTAGTTCGTACTGTTCGCATATGGTACATGACCACCAACAAGAAGTACCTGGTAGGGTAAAAACAAAGCCAAACTGAGACTTGCGCAAAGACAGGAAACCCGGGAGTCGTAAAATACTAAAGTTAGTTATAGAAAGTACCCTTTCTTTAAAAGAAACCCAGCCTGTCCCTACATTTCTGTTTCTTGTTTGGGGTCCTGCCCTGTCCTGTCCTGTCATGCCCTGAACTATACTGTAATGCACTCTAGCTTATATCATAGCTTGTGCCCTGACCGCGCTCGCGATATCTACTTGTTTCGGCTTGCAAGCCAAGTAATGCACTCAAAGTAGCTATCGAAAAGGCTGGTCGCCGCCAGCCTCCTTCATGGTCAAACTCGTTCGGGTCCAAGTCGCTCGGAACTCGGGTTTCACCTACTATACCTACTGTGTTTTTCTACCGAATTATTCTCGTGCCCGCCGTTTGGTGCATTGGAAGACACCCAATCGTGTGTATGACAACGCACAACGCCCAAACTGTCGCCTTCGTTGAGGCGGTTTGAGTGCTCGCACAGCTCATGACACCTGCTCTTACGCTCCATAAAAATTGACCATCCATATGTGCTAAGCCTAACCTTCACCGATGCGGGCCATGACCACGTGCCATAAAATGCACATCATTGGACAACGAACGTAACCTGTGTAATATCGTCATAACTATGGCTGCCGAACATATGAACGGCTTCTTGGCTTGCCATCTGTCGGGCGAAAACATTGCCTCGTTTTACCCTAACCATTGAGAAATCGTCACAGCCGTGTCTATCCAACGATGTCAACGACTCTTGGCTTCGCCTCTCTGGTACGAAACCGTTCCCTCGTACGGACGTAAAGTTTGTGACATTGTCATAACCATGACTGCCCAACGATGTGAACATCTCTCTCTTTGCTTTGCCTCTCTCGTACGTGAAACCGCTGCTTCGAAATTTAGGTGGGGATATCCATGAAACAACTGGCAGCATGGACCATCCTCGGCACAACCTCCGTCGCCGGTGGCCTCGCATACGCACTGTACGACATCAACGCTAACGCTGAGGTCTTAGCATGGGGTGACACTACCGGAAATGGGATGATCGACTCCGCTCTCGTCGACACTAACGATGATGCGGTGGCCGACTACATGGTGCAAGACACAGACGCGAATGGCCAAGTCGATAGGATTCTGGAGATGGGTGACAGCGCTGAAGTTGTCGATGTTGTGGATGACGGGGGGGTGGTAGAGAAGCTGTTTGAAGGAGTGGGCGAGGTCTTGAGCTGGCTGTTTTAGTTTATGTCGATGGTGTCGATGATGTCGATGCTGTCGATGATGTCGATCACAAGATGTCGATGATGATGATGACGTCGATGATGTCGATGACGTCGATGATGTGATGTCGATGATGTCGATGAGGTCGATGATGTCGATGATGTCGATGATGTCGATGTTGTCGATGATGTTATGTCGATGATGTCGATGATGTCGATGATGTTATGTCGGTGTTTTTGGTGATGTTGATGATGTTGATGATGTCGATGATGTGATGTCGATGATGTCGACACGCGCTACGATAAGGGTAGCACATTTTCGCCATTTTTTTTCTGGACGACGGGGGCTCCTTAAGCCAATGTGGTGGAAATGTCATTCTTGTCTTACAATATTATCCGTCGTACACATTAGACATGGGATTGTCCATCGAGTTTCACTTCGAATTTTCTTCTCCAAATCAGTTTTGGGGTGGGGAATAGAGCTCCTCAAGCGAGGAACCCCAGATAAAAAGATGTGCACCTCTTCCGTAGCATGAGTCTGTCGTCGAGTCGACAGTTCGGCCCCTGAAGCAGGCGGGTCGGATGAAGGGCGACGTATACCAGACACATTGGTGTTTGTCCATGCTGTTGTCCGAAAAACTGAGTTTGATGCACTATACTCCCGCTCTGATGGGCGCTGTGGGCGCATCCACTTGAATCTTGGGCAACACATTTTCCGAGATACACCACGTCCACTGAGCTAACAGTCAGCGCTGGCTGTCGATGCGTGCTACGATAGTCCGATAGGGGTGCTACAGTAGGTATCGCTGATAATCTTTCTGACGGACGAGGATCTTGAAGTGAGGAAGCTACCTATTAATAACATCGTCGGGATGTCTTATGTTCTACGTTCGATGTCTAGGTCGTTGGATTATCCATCGAGGTGAGCTTTCACTTGTCTCGAAGTCAGTGGATGGGTGAGGTGCAGAGCTCCTCATATGGGAAGACGGAGAAACTTCCTGGCTACCTGTATCGTGGCATGCGTCTGTTAGCTCCCATGGTTTGAGCGCAGCTGTACCAAAATCAGAGCATGAGGTCCGCCTGGCTGTTAAGCCTCTTTCTTTACACCGGGCGAATTCGCCCTGCGGAGTATCCGTTGGAATCTCAGATACTAGGCCAGATTATTTCTTCCGCACATATATTCAAGCGAGATGACCGATGGAGGTCGGCGGCGTAGATAACCGTAGGTCGGCTTCACCGATGGTCTATTAATAGTGGGTTCACAGGTCTCGTAACCACTAAGGTCGATTTCGCAGGTTCGAGCCCCCCCAAGTGCATACTCGTACTTCTCGGGACTTTTTCGTGTGCTAATAGTTGACTTACGGAGAGCGCGAGAGCGTGAGTTAGCAAAAAATGATGAAACGTCGACGAGCCTTGTGAATGCTGAACCCTCTGCGCGATAAAAATTAAAGCACGTACAGCCGTGGAGATGGGACGACACCTGTGACCAGGGTTTATTCATAAGCTGGAAACTAAAAGCGATATATAAAAAAACAAAAACAAATATGTTGAGGACGCGTGCTACGATTGGGGTATGTCCGAAAATTTCTGAGGCTCCTTCCTCACTTGAGGAGATCTACATCAAACTCACAAACTGTCCTTGAGCAAATACCAAAGTTCAACCCGATGAACGATCCCATGGCCGCGGTATGCAACAAGTAACGCCAATGGTAGTCCCATACTGTTGTTTAGTTCTTTAGTTGGGGAGCCTCGTCATCGTAAACTAGTTTGCCCTAAATATGCTACCTCTATCGTAGAATGCGTCTTTGCGTGCATGTAGTAACGGGGGGGGGGTACGGCGTATATCTACAGCAAAGTCAGCCGCAACGAAGTTGTCGAGACACGTGATACAATAAGAGTAGCACTATTTAGCCAAACTGTGTCTTGGACTGACGAGCTTCTCAACTCCGGCGCTACCGGATATCGCCGGGAGTATCATTTGCGATTTACGTATATATTCATTACATACCTAGGATTAAGTCTACGGTTGAATGGTCACGCTTAACGTCTTTATTTTCACCGGTTGAGACCCACTCTCGCAGGTGGCTACCGTATTTCTTCGCACTCTTGAGCTTTTTACTTTTCCGGTTACGCGACATGCACCGCCGCCATGGAATTGTTTATCATGCTACGACTATTAAGTAAGAAACCAAGTTCGGTATAGCCACGTACAGAGCCACTCGTGCGAGTTGCATGTATTGTGATCGGTGGTGGTGAAAATGAGGGTATGATAGTAAAATACCGTAGCCTTGATCCTAGATCATGGGAGTGTTTCTCGGGTTGAGTGAACAGTTTATCTCAAAGCTAGTGTTTGGGTGGAGTATTGAGCTCGTGAAGTGAGCATCCTCAGGAAAACAAGGTGCTACCCCTACCACCGCTGATTGCTAGCTCAGTGGTTGTTGTGCATCTCCAATGAAAGCGTAATCTATATTATGTTGTTCGAATCTCAAGCCCAGGGATTGTGGTTAATCTCTCGCAAAAGCACAATATGGGGTTTGAACCCCGTCATCGTCCATTTTGGTCATTTTCGTTGTATTTTTGCAAGACTTAGCAAAAGAGGTAGGCTGGACAAGGCACTGTATGCGCGCGATGTGAAACCGGTGAAAAACGTCCGCCAAGGCTATGGTAGAGGGGCCACGTTTTGGGCTCCATTTTCAGAGGCACAGAGTCACTCGCGCGAGTGGCTACCGCTTTTGTGCTCTTTTCAGATTCAAGCCATGCACCACGCCATGGAGAGCCGTCTGTCACGCTGCTCTAACAAATTGGTTTTACCAGGCAAGTTCGTTTCTGGGAGGTCTAAAGTCGGTACGTTGTCAAAATGGAGGTACCCCTCCGACCGTAGCCTAGGTACAGATCAAAAACATCAAAAACACCAAGAACATCAAAAACATAAAAATCACCAAGAGCAGAGCTCAGCTTAACCCGAGGAGCCACGTATATATCATACTTCGAAGTATGTATAAGCACTGTTCTTGGTTTCTTCTCGTTTCTGGGGATGCATTCTGAGTGATCCATGTTTAAAATCGTCACGCTGCACAATGTCGGGTGGCCAAAAATGCCGCCAAAGCAAAAGAAAAACATTAGAGGGGGAGGAAGGGCCACCCGAGGACCCGAAATATAATACCAGCCACCCGGTTGGGTAGGAGGTCAGCGGAGGCAATGGAGATGAAATGGTCGCGGTAGCATAAAAGCTACGGTAGACGTGCACCTAACGGCGTCTGAAGTTCCTCATCGAAGAGACCCGCGCTACGATAGAGGTAACATTCTTCGGTCACAAGGCTCACAACCCTCGATTGATGGACACTTCTAGATGGTAAAAAAAACCGTTTGTGTTTTGCTGTATGTCTCGTTAGATAACTACTGTAGGCCCTGGAATTGGTTATCCAGTAACGCTTTCATTTTTGTCAAACGTACGTTTTTGGCAAGATGAAGAACACCTCAAAAGAGAAACCTCAAAAAAATATTAGGTACCTATTACACTTCTACCGTTCTACGCGTCAGGAGCTCGACACCCCCCCGCCCCCCCCCCTCCCCCGAAACCTGATTTAGACAACCTATGACACATGCTACGTTAGAGGCGCAGTAACATATTTCTGAGGCTACCCACTTGAAGGGCTCTCCCCCTCCCCCAAAACCTGACTTGCAATAAACTGAACGTGCAAGCCGATGAACAGATCGATGGCCAAGGTAACCAAAACAACAATATTGCATGACAAAAGTGAGATTCCGAAGATGTTGGGTTAAGCAGCCCCGTCGCTCACTTTGGTTTTTAGCTAAAAAGTGCTACCCGTACCGTAGCACGCGCCATGAGCGACAAAACGTCAAAGCGCAGCACACAGCAAGGTTGTTCATTCTCCCATGGTGATGCTCATTCTTCCATGGTGGATCCTGTCAGGAATGGCAAGGTGTGAATATTGCTTACTCACGTGGGCAAAAAATGATCATTCAGATAAATCGTAGTGCTGCGAGAAGAATCGAACAGGAGATGTGGCACACCGAGAATTGTTGTGGGTTGCGCCCACAAGGAAGCATCAAGCAACACGACCCCTCCATACCCACATTTATTGGTAGATGTGCCAGATAGTGTTGGTTTCTCGTCTCCAACACGCCCATTCTGTCAATTTGAAGAGGTGTGCTGAAGGGGGGGGGTATGTCCAATTTCAACTCATAGTTAACAACTCAACTACAGTCCAGGTGCCTCAAACCCAAGCTATTCTTTTGTTCGGAGTAAGTAGGCGGGAGGTGTAGCTCTAGCTATTATTTATCAACTAAATGGTAGTTCAGGTGCCTTAAAACGGAAGCGTTTTGTGACTGTGTGATCGTGCCGATAAGGATACAGGGAAATATCATGTATTTGGGGTCACACACGATGCAAGATATACAGGCTGATCAATTTGGTCTTCGATCCATGCTACAACAGCGGTGCAGCTAATTTTCGAGAGGCTCTTCGTTTAAGAATCTCTATACCCCACCAACGATATGATTTCGGTGAACAATACATGCTTCACCCTACGAAACATCCCATGTCCTACGCATACGTCGAATATTGACGCGTGCTACGATAGCGGTGGTACTTCTCGGCAGAAACGGTTTCTAAATGACGGGGCTCCTTAACCCAAAATCGTCAGAATTTCGTTTTATGTTTTCAACAATTTTCGTTGTTTATATAGGTCATGGGATTGTTCATCGGGTAGCACTACCGTGTTTCCCCAAATCAGTTTTTGGGAGAGGTATAGAGCTCCTCAAGTGACGAGCCTCACAAAACAAATGGTGCGCGTCTACCGTATTATTAGTAGCATGCATCTATTATATTGTAAAACATAAACAGGAGTCCACCAATATTGGGTAAGAAATTAGCCAGGAAGAACTGTAAACCGTTTCAGCCAAACCATTGCTACCTCTATCGTGTCACGCGTCCCTGACGTGGATGGACCAAGCGCCTGGGCCGTGACAGGCCGCGTCAGTCCAACTTATAGGCTTGTGAGTTAGTTCATTCCAAGTCGCCGACAAGCTACTAGTTGGCTTGGCATTGCAGCAATACAGCTCTTAGGCAGTAAATGCCACAGTTCTGCGCGTTTGCATCTTACTGGCGTGTGCTGCTCACTTCTGGGGTTTACTACTAAGTCAGTTATTTGACTTGACTTTTACTCTGACCCCTAACTAAGGACTAGCTGAGAAGTACAGCCATTTCACAGCCATACCAAGTAGAGGCCAGGCAGCGGAACGCGGCCAGGCTCTGATACCCAGCAGAGGTCACATCACGGCACTGCAAGGGCGTGCTGCGATACGTCGGGGTAAGACGGTTTGGGCTGACAGGGCCTCTCGACAACCGAGGCTATGGTGTAGGGATGTTCCAAATTTTCCGCTGCCGACGTTGTTCGATTCAAACACGGGCTATCGATAAACCCCGGCGCATGTTTTGTTGGCCTAGCAGAACAAACAGTCACGCGGCGGTGCACATCATGATACAGCAAAGCCCAAGCGCGGTAGGCACTCGTGGGAACGGCTCTAAGTCGATGCAAAAAGCAGTCATAAAGGTGACTTGAAGGACTGCCGTAGCCTTCATCCGACCGAGGAACTGTGCAATATGGCAGTACAGTTGGAATATCGCTTGTGTTAAACAGTGAAATTGGTGGTACAATGACACATGCTATGCTACGATAAGTGGGAGAACCTACTGTTGATTAGGAGTTTTAATTCAGGAGATTTGTAGGTCACTGGAACACTAACTTGGAGAAAAATGAAAATACAACCCCACCAACAAGTCCATGGCCTAGGTATGTTGTAAGAAAAACAAGGGGGGAGTCAAACGGTGTTGGGCAAGTTGTTAGCCTGGTCGACGGATCCCGTCAGTCAGGACTAGACACTGTTTCAGCCAAGCATTGCTACCTCTATCGTGGCACGCGTCTACTTAGGTCGTCGGATGTTTCGTCTGTTTGCACTACCGACCATTATCTAGGTCAATTTTTGGGTAAGGCTGAGAGCTTTTCAATGGAAGAAATGAATACAATGTAGGTGTTCTAATATATGTCCCTATCGTCGCATGCGTCTGAATGATATTGACGATATTGACGATATTGACGATATTCACTAGATTCTCAGTTGACGAGTACCGCTACTCAGACGTGCTTTGGCCATAAGGTACAATCCGCATCGTAGCACTTGCCTGCAGGGGGGACGGGGCGCTATCAGACACAGAAAGGCACATGAAATGGCAGGTGAGGGTAGTATATTGTCGGCGTCCCCGATGGTCTAGTGGTTTAACCTCGCAACCGCGTCGGTCGATCTCGCAGGTTCGAGCCCCCTCGAGTGCACACTCGTACTAGTAGGGACGTGTTCTTAAGCAAACAATTGACTTGCGGAAAGCGCGAGAGCATGAGTTAGCAAAACATATCGATGAAAATCGACGAGCGTTGGGAATGGCGAACTCTCTGCGCGATAAATATTAAGACACGTACCGGGGGGATGAAGGAACGACACCTGTGACCACGGGTTCTGTAGAAGAGGGAAAGTAAAGGTGACATTAAAAAAGAAACTAAAACTTTGAAGGATTCAGAGTGAGGTTAGGGCATACGGATCAATGTTTGGCCAAGCCCTGCAAAGATGAGAAACGACATTTGCCTTTGGGTCGGCGTTACCTAATATATTTCGCTGGATGATGGAATTATCACGTTCAAAATTATTGGCCTTACGCAGTGTGATACAAATGCCATGGTCGTAACGCGTGCAAATTCTAGTAGGAGGATTAGGTTTGCCATCCGGCAATGTGCAGCATGAACTGCAACGTCGATCACTCACGTTATACATATGGCAATGATTCAGAGAAAAACTTCGGTTGAATATATTTGTCGATTTCGGCGAAGTCGAAACATATTTTTCGATAAATAGGCTGGCTTGAATATGGCGTGAAATCGAACAACCGTAACGAGCACCACCACCCTCCCGTCACTTGGCTGGTGTGAGGGTGAACATATATCGTGAACATCGCAACATACAATCCGGCTATGTTAAACGAGGCGTGCTGCGGTTGGAGTAGCGCCATTTTTGGGTAAAGCTCTTCCCATGAGGAGGTCTCTACCTCACCCAAACCCCAATCGAGGAAAACACATGTATCGTTATCTTGAGCACCAAGCGCCCGGTATACCGTAAGCTGGTGACCAATCCCATGGCTCAGGTAAATGCGAAACATAATTCAGAAAAAACAATGGTATCCGTACCTCCTCAGTTGAGGACTACAGGGAATCAGAAACATTTGAGCCAAAAGGGGCTACTAACACCCCTGTTAGCATGTGCTGCAACAGAGGTAGCACGTTTTGGCCAACACGTTTTGTCTGACGACAGCCTCGCAAAACCGGGGAACTGTCAAATCTCGGACACTCCGCAGGGCGAATTCGCACGGAGCTAAGAAAGAGGCTTAACTAGGCGGACCTTATGCTATGTTTTTGTTACAGCCGCGCTCAAATCACGGAGCTAACCGACGCATGCTACTGTTACTACGATGGAGGTAGCACCTGACATTCTCCGGCTCCTCATATGAGGAGCTCTCCACTTCACCCATCCAGCGACGTCGAGACAAGTGAAAGCTTACCTCGATGAACAATCCAACGACCTAGATATCGAACGTAAGACAGAAGACATCCCAACGATGCTATGAATGGGTAGATTCCTCACTTCAGGATCCTCGTCGGTCAAAACGATTTCGGCGAAATCCAGCACTCCTATCGGACTATCGTAGCACCCGTCAACAGCCAGCGCGGACTGTTAGCTCAGTGGACGTGGTGTATCTCTGAAAATGTGTTGCACAAGATGTCAAGTGGATGCGTCCAAAGCACCCACCAGAGCGGAAGTATAGTGCATAAAACGCAGCTATGCGGACAACGGCTTGGAGAAACACCAATGTGTCTGGTATACCTCGCCCTTCATCCGTCCCACCTGTTTACGCGACCGAACTGTCGACTTGACGATGCTACGGCAGAGGTGACCAAACTTTTATCCGGGGTTCTTCGCTTGAGGAGCTCTATACCTCACCCAAGAACTGATTTGGAGAGAAAAATTCGAAGTACAACTCGATGGACAATCCCATCATGTCCTATGTGTACGACGGATAATATTGCAAGACAATAATGACATTTCGACCACATTGGCTTAAGGAGCCCACGTCATTGAGAAACAATTTACGAAAATGTGCTACCCTTATCGTGGCACGTGTCGACATCATCCACATCACATCATCGACATCATCGACGTCATCGACATCACATCATCGACATCATCGACATCATCGACATCACATCATCGACATCATCGACATCATCGACAACACATCATCGACATCATCGACATCATCGACATCATCCGCATCATCCGCATCATCGACATCATCGACATCACATAATCGACATCATCGACATCACATCATCGACATCATCGACATCACATCATCGACATCATCGACATCATGGACATAACATCATCGACATCATCGACATCACATCATCGATATCATCGACATCACATCATCGACATCATCGACATCACATCATCGACATCACATCATCGACATCACATCATCGACAACACATCATCGACATCATCGACATCATCGACATCATCGACAACACATCATCGACATCATCGACATCAACTAAAACAGCCAGCTCAAGACCTCGCCCAGTCCTTCAAACAGCTTCTCCACCACCCCCCCATCACCCACAACATCGCCAACTGCACCACAGTCATCCATCTCCACAATCCTATCGACTTGACCATTGGCGTCTATATCTTGCACCATGTAATCGGCCACCGCATCATTGTTAGTGTCGACGAGAGCCGAGTCGATCATCCCATTTCCGGTAGTGTCACCCCATGCTATGACCTTACCGTTAGCGTTGATGTCGTACAGTGCGTACGCGAGGCCACCCACGGAGGTTGTGCCAAGTATGGTCCATGCTGCAAGTGTTTTCACGGACATCCTCACCTTAATTTAGAAGCAGCGGTTTCACGTAAGAGAGAGGCAAGGCAAAGAGAGAGAGATGTTCACATCGCTGGGCAGCCATGATTATAAACAATGTCACAAACGTTACGTCCATACGAGGGAACGGTGCCGTACCAGAGAGGCAAAGCAAAGAGCCGTTCATATCGTAGACATGGCTGTGACGATTTCACAAAAATTAGGTCATAACGTGGCAATAGTTTCGTCCGACAGATGGCAAGCCAAGGACTCGTTCATATCCTAGGAAGCCATAGTTAGGACGACATTACACAGGTTAAGTGCGTTTTGGAATGATGTGCATTTTATGACGCGTGGTAATGGCCCGCAACGGTCAAACTAAACAAATCAGAAGAAGGGTTAGGGTTGGGCTTAGAACAAATGGATGGTAATTTTAGGATGGATCGTAAGAGCACGCGTCGTAAGCTGTGCAAGCACTCACATCGCCTAGGCGACAGTGTGGGCGAGGTGCGTTGTCATACACACTGTTTCGTGCCTTCCCATGCACCAAACGGCGGGCACGTGGACAATTCCGGAGAGAAGCACAGCAGGCATAGTAGGCTCAAACCGGGTTCCGAGCGACCTCCTGGACTCGAAGAAGTTTGGCCGTGAAAGAGCCTGGCGTCGACCAACCTTTTCGACAGCGATTTTGAGTGTATTGCTTGGCTTGCAAGCCGAAACGAGCAGATGTCGTGAGCGCGGTGAGGCCACCAGCTACCAGCTACGATATAAGCTAGAGTGCATTACAATATAGTACAGGACGTGACAGGACAGGACAGACCAGGACCCCTAACAAGAGACCGGAATATTGGCACAAGCTGGGTTTCCATAATTAAGAAAGGGTTTCTATAACCAACTTTAGTATTTTACGGCTCCCGGGTTTCCTATCTTTGCGTAAGTCTCAGCTTGGCTTTGTTATTACCCTACCAGGTATTTCTTATTGGGGGTCCTGTACCGTACGCGAACAGTACGAACTAGGTAATTTACATACAGTAGACGACAGCGACTACTGCTGTAGACGTTTGGATATTTTTCACCCACCAGGGTCTTCGCGAGCTTCTGCGCAATTTTTAACTTCTTTTGCGGGTTCGTGGTCGTTTCGAAGTCCTGTTTCACCATGCGCATCTCGTTCGTCTGCCTCTCCATCCCGTTCCTGTTGGCCAGAGCATTGACTTGGCGGTCCATGGCCCCCCTCAGGTTAGATTCGGTACGGGGTGTCTGGCTCTGCAGGTACTCGCCGTCCTTTACCTTGAGGTTTTCCAATGCTTGTGCAAGCACTTCATCTCCAGATGTGGCCATGTTGTAGGAACGTCTGCACACACGGCAGAAGGGAAGAGGATATGTCCGGGAGTGGGGCACGCCCGAGAGAGGAGCATGTTGGGCGTGAATACATGCCTATAAACACAAAATATACGGGTGAGATGGGTAGTAGTGGATTAATATTATGTTTGCCATCCTCTAATGTGCAGCATTACTAATAGCTTCAATGTCGATCACTCATCAACATTCCCAAAACGTTAATTTCATGTAAAATATAAACACCACCATGTACCTGCTCCCCATCATCTCTTTAGGTCCAGCATCGTACGGGGAGTAGACCCTAATAGCTATTCATTATGCGATCTAAATAACTGCCTAAGCCAACCTGACCCCCGTCATCGTAGGTCCAACACCATGTGTGCAGCAGCCCTATTCATTATGCGATCTAAAAACTACCTACCAGGTACAAAGCCCACCCCCCCCCGTCCCGGAAATATCTAATTACGTTGAGAGTTTGCAAGGAGTTGCACAGGGACATACACATCCCTTAACACCTGCGATCGGAGTATCACACAGAGCTTGCAAAGAAGAGTTTCGACGAAATCCTCTATCTCACAACTATAGCGCATCTACTATTTTTAATAAAAACATGGGCAGACGATCACTGCTACTGCGGTCAAGTGGTTAACCTTGAATAATACTAAGGCTGGAGTCAGGGGTTCGAATCTCGGCATGGAGATTTTTTTTAATTTCTAGAGACACCAACTGCCGAGAGCGCTTCATATCGTGGGTAAGCCCAATTTAACGCGAGCCGACGAGGGAAGAGAGCGCTGAATTATTCTCGCGATAAAAATGAAGGCGCATACCGTAGTGGGGAGGGGGGAGAAGAGCCTGCTAAGTGACCCCGGATCTGAGTTACGACTAGGGAGGG
>JAYJMJ010308513.1:0-24901 GCA_036873875.1 Laminaria ephemera | reverse complement strand
TCGAAACATCAGCCACCAGCACTGATTATTTGGGCCAAGAATGAGGCTTTCTTTCCGGTTTCGAGAACCAAGGGATACGAGCGAGACCTAAATGACGTTGATTACAACTTGCTCGACACTGGCCGCTTTGCTCTCGAAGAAGACGGAGCCCTGAACGCGGTTAAGATCCGTGAGTTCCTGAGTAATCGAGGGGTTCAGTAAGAAGAAAGGGATTCAGAAAGAACGAAGAGGTTCGAGGAGGTGGGGGACTCGGCGGGTCGGGGTCGGGTAAATACTTGAGTTGCTGTAGAACGGAAGTTCATTCCGCCTCGTGATTCTGTCGGATTAAAAATCCAACCTACCCTTCGTGCCGGACCACAATTCCAAATTGCGAGCCCCGGCGATTTCGCAACACCAGCGTTCTGCGGTTTGCCGCTCACGATTTAGAATTGCCCGTCATGCGCTCGCGCTTAGTTGATTGCCAATTGATGCCAATTGAATAAAACAATCAAGGCAGTTGCGTGAGGCGCGTGAAACCTGATTTCTAGTATCGCTGGCTTAAACTCATCGACAACCAATGGGCGCGTGTGTTGGATTTTGAATTGTCAAAGTCACCACCAATGAATTGGCTGGTACCCACGCTTTGCTCACCGGCGAAAGAATACTGATAGCCTAAATCAAGATTTACGCCACCCATCACTTGGCGGCCGTAGCCAACAGAGACAGCGTGCTCAAGAGTCGTTTGAATAAACGGTGTCAAAGTCGCCTCAGGAATTGGGCTACGATGATAAACATAACCAGCGCGAACCACGTCGCCTTGTGCCAAGTCACGTTCGACACCAAGCTTGATCGAAACCGTGTCGCGCCACTTCAGTGGAAACTCTTCTAGTAATTGATTGCCAACGACTGCAGCAAAGGTAGGACTGTCTGGATCGCGTAAGTCTAAGGAGAATGAATCGAAAGCGCTCGACCAATCGTAATACACAAGGTCTGCACCGAATCGCAACCCAGGCCGCATCTCATGCTTGAGACCAAAGCCAAACGACTGCGGCCAAACGACTCCCATCACAGTATCAAAACGTGACCCTCCGAGACCGGGGATTTCGACGAAGGTGTTACCATTAAGATCAAAGTCCGTTCTCGATTGATAGGTAAAACCTAGAACGGTTCGCTGCGACACCAAGTATTGCATGCTTGCTGCCCAACTAAACGCAGCACCGCTGGCCTGGTGATCCATTTTCGTCGGAGTGCCAGCGAACGGGCTTGGCCCTTGTAGGGTGTAAGGTCCCTCAAGTTCCATGTGGTTCGCGGCGACGCCAAAGTTTGCCCCGACAGAGAGTCGATCACTGGCCCGCCAGGAGACGGCGGATAAAAATCGAATCAGAGCTCCAACTGATTTGTAGGTCTGCGGGCCGCTGAACGGTGCAGGTCCATTGAGTTGAAAACGAGAAGAAAAGCCCGCTTGCGGAAATACCCCGAAACCCCATCCAAGGTTCGATGTAGGACTCTTCGCAACGAATGATATTTGGCCCATTGGAAATGGGTTATCAGCCGCCGAGGTACGCGGGTTGTCAGGATCAGAATAATCCAGATCAGTAAGGAGTAGGTCGAAATCTAGTTCAGTTAATCGCATCGTCGGCATGAAAGAGATTGCTGCCGGATTGTCCAGAATCATCTGGCCGTTATCGGAAAAACCAATGTTGACTCCACCTCGCCCCGTTGTGACTGCGCCTAGCGCGTCTCGGATCACTCCATCGGCTTGGCAATGACCAACGCCAACAAACCCAACTCCCAGCGAGAGCAGGCAACTCATGAATGCAATGCGGAAAAACATGTCCTCTCCAATGACTTCCAAAACAAAACGGGGACCAGCTCTCTTCCAAGAGCGACTCAACTGATAAACACTTAATACAGCTCAAGAACCATCCGTTAGCTTGGAGTAAGGCTACCTCCATTCGGAAGATTAAAGAGCGAGTAAAAACGCCCAAAGGTCACTAGGCATCCAACCTCTGCTGAACTTTTGATACCCAATTTGTGGTACGCATTCCTTCGACACTGCTCAATGGTCTTTATCGACACATTGAGACGCTTAGCAATTGACTTATTTGGCACACCATCGGCGGCCAGTCGAACAATGGAGCGTTCGCGGTCATTCAACTCGTCAAGTCGATCAACCCCGGATGCTAGCTTTTGGAATAGATTCGCAGTAAAGATTGCCTCCCTTAAATGCGGTTTGATTTCTGTTAGTGAAATCGCACCTGGAACATCTTCGATTGTTTCGCTGTCACGTATCAGCACGACGGGAACCAACTGCCCCTTTAAAGTCCGAACATTGATAAGACCAGCTTGATCAGTGATAGCAACTTGCCACGGCAGATCATCGCGCTGGTTAACCGCTGTTCGAAAATGTTCATGCGTCTCGTGTTCAACGATCTCAACCGTTGGTTCAATTTCAATTGCCTCCGAAGCAACCATCAAGTTGCTTCGCCGATTCTGCGAAATTACGTGGATTACAGGTCGGTTCATATACTTCCCCCAAAGATTCGTGCGAACTAAAGATGAGAGGTGGTGCAATTTTTCGACTCGTCGCACTCGAGAAATTTCAAATACACTGCCACCTAAACGTAAACTGGAAAGAAGCAGTGCAAACGCGAAATGAATTCTTACAATTTGCTTAGAAATTTTCCCTCTTTGATTTCCCCTTCCCAACCACACTCAAGAAGTACGAAATTGTCTTAGCTCAACCGGTCGCTTTCTTTTAAGCTAGCCAACGCAAACCCACTTAAAGAACTACGAAATTCACTTATAGGTTTGCCCTAGGTCGCACATAAGCAACAAGATAGTATCCAGAAAGATTGCCGCCACTTCGATCTACCACTTATCTGAAACTCATTAACGCACTTGGTTAGCATGCGAATTCTCGCGAGCAGTCGAGTCATACAAATCCGCGTGCCAAGATGTCCCCTATCGGCTCGGTAACTCAATCTCTTGCATCACTGCGCCTTGGCTCGGACGGAGCCGCTGCGGAATTATTCAAGCATTTCCTTCCCATTCTTAGACAACGTTTGGCGAGCGTCGCCCAAGGTCTTCGAATTCACGACGAAGATGACATTGCAACTTCAGCCTTCTACGAATTTTGTCTCGCGATCAAAAAAAGTCGCTTCGAAGACATCGCTGATCGGACAGAGCTTTGGCAAGTCCTTTCGATGATCGCGATTCGCAAAGCCAACGACTTTCGAAAAAATGAATCAGCCCAACGACGAGGCTCGAATCACGAAGTGGTCTCTCTGAACAACATTGGCGAACAAGTTGCGATTGTTGACCAACGGCCTGACTTGCAATTAGAAATGTTTGAACAATGCGAACGAGTTTTACAGCAAATCCGAAACCCGAGTTTGCGTAAAGTCGCCGATCTAAAAATCAAAGGCTACCGAAACGCCGAGATCGCTCGCGAGATGGATCTGACCCATCGGTCGATTCAACTGATGGTTGCCAGAATCAAACAGATCATCGCCGAGTCCTATCCTGAATAGCTCTCAACATTTTTTACCACAGGAATACCACAAAGCGTTGCTCACTTTTCGCTGACCATCAACAAGCTACTTTCCAAAGCTATTTGAAAAGTCTCTTCTATGACATCCGTACCATTTTCAAACTACGAGACGCTGCTTCAATACGAACGCGCCAAACGTGATCGGTCCACGAATTTGGCAGATTTCTCCAAGAAACAAAAACTCAAGAGAGACTCGAGACTGCAACTCGACTTAATCAGTCTTGATATTGAAATTAGAATGCAGTTTGGCGAACGAGTTGAAGTCGACAATTACTTTCTTGAGTACCCTCATCTTGGCGATAGGATTTTAATTGCGTACGACGAAACCAGAGCCAACTTCCAAAAATCATTTTGCCCTGTCGAGCATCAATGCGGTTCGTTGCCAGTAGAGTTTGGCAACTTCGAAGTATTCCATGAGATTGGCAGAGGCGGAATGGGCGTGGTCTATCATGCGATGCGAATCTCCGATGGAATGCCTTGCGCCTTAAAGGTTCTATTTTTCAATAACCCTGCGCAAGAAGCGGAGACCCTTAGAAAAATCAGTCATCCTTACGTATGCAAACTTCTTGAATGCGGGGCAATGAACGGACTCGGCTACCTTGCCCTCGAGCTGATCGAAGGCAGGTCTCTTAAAGAGCTGGCTCGTGACGACGTAAAATTCTCATGCATCGAGGCCGCGACCCTGGTCTCAAAACTAGCGAGAGGACTCCAGAACGCGCACTCACTTGGCATCATCCATTTTGATATTAGTACAGACAATGTTCAGGTTGCATCGAATGGAGAACCGATGCTGATTGACTTTGGTTTGGCCACCGAAGTAGATCAGCAAACGACGATCAACCCATCGACAGCGCCGTTTGGCACTCTTGAATTCATGGCACCTGAGATCACTGATCGGCAACATGGAATTCCAGGGACGCAATCGGACATCTATTCCCTTGGCGTCGTGATGTACTTCCTGCTGACGGGGCACACTCCCTTTCAAATCCGGGATGCCCAAGACCTCGAACAAGCCTGCCTGAGACCTCCGCCAAGGCCCAGTGACTTTGAGCATTGCCTTGCCGACATGGCACTCGAGAAAATTTGCCTCAACGCAATTCAAAAGAAAACTGTTAACCGAACCGCCACGATGCTTGAGCTCAGTCAACAGCTCGATGAATGGTTAGACTATCGTTTGCCAGAGACTAGTTGATCAACAGCATTTCGTGAACAATCGAAAGCTGACTGGTGACGCTTAAGAAGCCAAGACAACGAATTACTGACGATTGAACGCCGATCGCAGGGACATTTCTTGCTTGCGTCGCTTCAGCTCAGTTCTATCATCGGTCGTCGTGTCTTTCGTATCCGAATCACTGAGCATGAGTTTTCGAAATTCGATTGCTTGATTAACCACGTCTAGGAGCTCATCTTGCTGGACGGGTTTTTGCATGATCTTAAACACGCCATTGGCAAGCAAGTTTGTGTGCGTTTTTTCAGTCTCATCAGACGTGATAACGATCACTGGCGTGGCAGAGAGATGCGGGTAGTTTCGCACCAACTTCGTTAAAAATTTTCCGCCAAGCTCTGGCATGTTCACATCGGTGATGATCAAGTCCGCTTGCACGATCGACAGAATATCAACTGCTTCAACCGAACTGTTGAAGACATGAAGATTGTTGAAACCTCCGACATTTAAATACATCTCAATGATTTTGGCGGCGACTGGCTCGTCATCAATGATAAAGATGTTTGCCCACTCTTTTGCGCCTAGTAAGTTGTTCCTGCTCATAGTTAGTCTCCACTATCTTACAATTTCATCTGCTCAACTTTAGATCGCGTGTAGATTTACGACCCAACAGATCACGTAAAATGGGGATAACCTATCCAGATTGTTTAACGACTCAGATCAAACCGTTACAGTTCCAGAAGCGTTCCGATTTCGGATACTGCCTCATTTGCCAATTCAATCGAATATGCCTTGGCTGCACCATCGAGTTTTCTCCCGGCTTGCGAAAGCTCATCGAGGCCAACCATGCTCGCAGTACCTTTTACAGAATGCCCTAAGTTTTCCAGTGTTTGAAAATTCTCTTCCATTAACGCATTCTCGAAGTCCGTAAAACAGCTGACCAGCGACTCAAGATACTCCAGCGCCAAAAGACTTACACGTTCCCCAACTTGATTTTTGTTGGAGACCGCGATCCCAGCACATTTTGCTGAACTGTTTTCGTTTTGGTAGTTTGACTTGGTCGGCTGGGAATTATTTTTTGCTTTGCCAACGGAACTAAGACTCGATGCGAGTTTCTGCATCAGCGTTACAGTGTCAACTGGCTTTGAAAGATAGTCGCTGCACCCTGCATCAAGACACTTCGTCCGATCCTCTGACATACTGTTGGCCGTAAACGCAATGATTGGCGTATTGAACCCCAGTCGGCGAATCTCTTGCGTCGCGGAATAGCCATCTAAAATTGGCATTTGCATATCCATCAACACGACATCAAACGAACGTCCGGCAACGAATTCGTTAACCGCCTCTTGACCATTCTCTAGCATGGTTAACTTTGCATTGGTATCTCGCAAAATCAACGCAAGGAACTCACGATTCGTCTTGGCATCATCAACGATAAGAATATGCTTGTCCGATAGATCCAACCATTTGATTTCTTCAAGTGTTGCGGTTTGATTCGAACTGGCCAAATCAGTTTCGCCAACAAATTCAACGCAATTATCTGGAGACGTTAGCAGGTTAACTGAAAAACAACTACCAAAGCCAGGCACGCTTTCGACTCGAATCTCACCGCCCATTTTTTCAGCAAGTCGTTTTGAGATCGAAAGCCCAAGTCCCGTGCCGCCAAACTTTCGCGTGATGGAGCTATCGGCTTGCGTGAAGGGATCAAAAATATTCTCGATCTGGTCATCAGTCATCCCGATGCCTGTATCTTCGATCGATACTGTCAGCCGTCCGTTCTCAAAGTCGTATTCTCCGCACTCCCCTGCTCGAGTATGTCCAACTCGGACAATGACGCTTCCTTTTTCTGTGAACTTGATCGCGTTGCCAACCAAGTTGGTTACGACTTGTCGAAATCGAGTTGGATCATTCTGAACCGACCGAGGCACTAGGCCACTGACTTCCATCTTTAGCTCGATCGTTTTCTCCATCGCGCTGGCTCTCAGCGATTCGACCACGTCAAACACAATCGAATATGGGCTAAACGGAAGACTCTCAAGTTCAATTTGGTCCGCTTCCACTTTCGAAAGATCCAACAAGTTGCTGATCAGACGCAATAAATGCTTACCACTGGCATGAATGGTCTCGATTTTCGCCATTCTCTCTTCTGGTCCGACGACGCCGCGTAAGATTAGTTCAGCGAAGCCAATGATCGCCGCAATCGGTGTGCGAATTTCATGGCTCATGTTAGCCAAAAAGTTCGTCTTCACCTGGTTCGCATTCTCAGCGGTGTCACGTGCTAACTCCAATGATTTTTGTGTGGTCCTCAACGCATCTGCAGTTTGCTCGAGCTCCAAAGAGCGTGCTCTAACGACTGCTGTGCGGTCCTGAACACGTTGCTCGAGATCGCGATTCATCTCTTCAAGCCGTTGGAAGTTTTCAGCTTTCTGAAACGCCGCCCCAGTCGCTGCCGTCAAGAACTCTGCAATCTTCTTTTCATCGTCACCGAAAAGTCCTTGGACCGAATCGTTGGCAACATACAAAACACTATGAACGTGATCATTAACCACAATTGGACAGGCCAAATAGGACCCGTCACAACTATGGGCCTTTTTATCAGAAAGCGTTTCTCGATCGGTGATGATCGCTGCGGCTTCTTCAGCGGATTGTCGAACCAGCGATCGATCAACTTTTTCACTACTCGGATTCGATCCGAAAAGGTCTGTCACCAAAAACGCGCGTTGGCCTCGCAGCAATCGCTTGGCTGCTTTGGTGCTTGTTTGGGTGATTGACTCAATTGAACTGGCACTAGAAATCTGCCGACCTGCATCCAACAGATTCTCGAACCTATCAAGAATCGATATGGACATCTTCTGCTCGTCGACAATCGGTTTTTCGATTTCATGCAATCGATGTTCGGCACGCCTTTTATCGACGCTACTGTCTTTCCACCCGAAGTCATCCTTTAGTTCGCACCAAATCAGTTCAGACTTTGCCAATTCGTATTCAGCACCTAGCTTACGAGCGACCGCAATACTCTCTTTGATACTCTTCCTTGCTTTGCTGGCTCGATTCGAGAGAGCACGTGCAATCGCCAATTCACGAAGAGCATGCGGTAAATCGCTTTTGTACTTTCGAGCAACTTTCACGGCCGCTTTTGCGGCACGACCATAAGCCCGCACGCGTTGCTTGGCCATTTTTGCCGAACGAGTCGGATGATTCTCAATCTCCAACCGCAACGCAGTGGCAAGCCACGCGTAGTTCGGAGTGATGTACGTGTTGACGACACCAGATTTCTTTGAACATTCGACGGCTTCTCGAAACCGATCGGCAGCAGCAATAAATTCATCCTTGCCAATCAAACGAACACCATCGGCAAGCAAGACCTGACATCGAGTTTGCATGTCGGTCACTCCACGTGCCTTTTCACGCTCGACAACCTCATCGGGAATTCGATGCAAGCCGGCTCGAGCCCAAAGATCGATGACATAGCCAGTGGCTTGGTGATCGCCTAGTTCAAGAGCAGACTTATACGTTTCCCGCGCCTCACGCACAGCAGCTTTTAGGTCGCCTGTTCGGTAAAGTGCAGCGGCATATTGGTAGCGAGCAATATGAATTTCCCAGTAGTCACCCGTTCGCTCAAGCACCGTCATCGCACGACGGCCTTGATCGATTGCGCCTTCAAAGTTGGCAGCTGAGAGCTGCAGGATCGCTTTGAAGTTGCGAGACTGACCTTGCCCCCACACATCACCAAATTCTTTACGAATCGCTAGTGACCGTTCCGCGTAATCCAAACCACGTGAGTGCCACGGTAACAAACTCATCGCAGGTGCATGCTCTGAATAAGCTTGTGCCAGTTCGGCAGTAGGCTGAAACCTCTCAGCCAAATTCATTCCGCGAAGATGTGACCAAAGCGTCGAATATTTGTCACGCGTATACCAATAGCCTTGAGCCAACTTACTGAACAGTTGCCAAGCGACTCGATCTTCCTCAGTGGCTTCTGAAGTGCTTGTCCCCACAAATCGACTTGGAAGAATCGAATGCATTGCCTGCTTCAAAACTTCGCCCAACAAACTTGGAAAGACGAAACTTGGCACGCTGTGTCCGAGATCTTTTAGAGCTTGCTCAAAATGCTCCACCGCGGCAACTTTGTTACCACGCTTGAATTCCAGTTGTCCCTTTTTGAAAACAATCTGAGCTTTCTCGATTGGCTTGGTGGTCAGGCCTACCGCCTTACTCAGCCATTTTTCTGATTCGTCATACCGTCCGTCCAGCATCGCCACGTCTGATGCCAGCGAATGGACTTGATACTGCGTTTCGGAACTCGAATTCATCAGCCCTTTGGCCGCGATTTCCAATTGCAACTCGGCTACGCCAAGTGAGAACCGGCCTCTGGCGATGCGGGCCGCTTCCATAGCAAACGGTAAAGCACGTTCGGGTAATTCTGCCCGATCAAAATGGAACGCGAGATCAAAAACGCGATCCGAGCGATTCAATTCAAAATACTCTGCCAGCTTCTGATGAAGAGCTCTCTTTTCATCCGCTGGCATTCTTTCAATGAGAGCTTCGCGAATTTTGTCGTGAACGAAACTAAGCGTTCGATTCGGTGTCGACCAAGTCAGTCTTTTCTCATGGGCAACTCGTAGATGCCGCTCAAAATCCTTGATTCCACAGATTTCGGCTACGGCTTGAGCATCGAACTCTTTACCAATGATCGCTGCAATGCTTAGCAATTTGATCGTGTCTGCCGGAAGCTGTTGAAGTCGCTGAAGCAAAATTTGTGCTGCATCGCCAGCTGCCTGGATATGTTGAAAAGACTCATTGTCTAACTTCCAACCATCAGAGTGCGGCTTGATCGCCTGGGACTCAAACATTCCGCGAACCACGGCGGACGCCATGAACGGATTTCCGAACGCATGTTTGACAACAACGCGCTCTGCCGCTTCTGGAAGCGGTCCAGTCATCGAACGTTGCAACATCTGAACTTCACCCGGTTTCAACGGACCAAGCTCGATCGTCGCATCGGGAACAACAAGTTCTTTGAACTTGGAGAGCGTCTCCCCACACTCGGAACGCATCGACGACAACAGCAGCAAATTGTCCGACGCATTCTCGCTGATGCCACTGAGGACTTTTAAAGACTGCTCATCTAGCCATTGGCAATCGTCAATCCAAACCAATATCGGAAGATCATCGCTGGCCGCGTTGGCCAACAATTTTGCCAACGCATTCTCAATTCGGCTTTGTCCAAACTCATCAGGACCATCAATCCGTCCATCGTGAGAGAGCTGAACGGACTCAGCAAACTCATGACTAACAGATGCAATTTCTTTCTCGTGCCCTTCGACTCCCTTCAGAATCCGCTCGACCTGTTCCGCGTCGCCGCTTACCCTTTCGCCAAGTTGCCGAATGACTTCCAACAGAGGAGCCATCGGCTCACTTCCAGCTTCATTGGATCCACGCCCACGCAAGACAGTAAAGTTCCGACGTGTGGCTTTGCGCATGAATTCAAGAATCAGACGTGACTTTCCCATACCCGATGGAGCCGACACGAGCACCGATTGACTCTTGGATTGTTTCACTTCTTCGAGCTTGTCTGTCAGTAGCTTCATCTCGTCAGCCCGCCCTACAAACGCGGGATCGGAAATCACTGGCTTGATTTCATGGCTACAAATGACGAATCGATCGACGTTGTCGCCTTCTTTGAGCAACTTTCGGATGCACTCAATATCAAATATTACTGAACTCGCAGTTTGATATCTCTCTGGAGGATCTTTTTTCAGCAACACTTTTAAGAGATCCACCAACACGCCAGGCAACTCTTTGGGCAAATATGCCAAAGGTGGATCGACCGTCAGGTGTTGAAAAAGCATTTCACTGACGGACCTTCCGTTAAACGGAGACTGACCCGTGAATAGGCAAAAGAGAATGGCTCCAATGGAATAAAGATCCGAAGCGGGTCCGATGTCGTGAACCAGTGCACCTGAGAATTCTGGAGAGACATAGGCAGAAAAGTGCAATGCGTTGTCTCGATCCAAGCTCGACGGGTTGACGTAGCGCTCGTAACCAAGCCCCCCCAATTGTGCAATTGATCCATCAATGAACACGTTAGCTGCACTAATATTGCCGTGCACCATGCTTGCTTCGTGAATTGTTTTCACTGCGCTTAGCAAATCAATTGCAAAGCCAAGCTTTTCATCTAGACTAAATCCCTTAGTGTCCAGTTCGCACAAGCTCTCACCGGGCAAAGACTCGAATACCAAGTAGGTGAAGTCATCTTCTACACCGATATCAAGCGGCTGTCTAAGAGTCTGGCAATCTGTTTTGACCAGCTTCCAGCAATCGTGCTCCAGACGAAACTTGGCATCACCGACCAACTTCGATGCACCGATGGTTTCAAGCCAGACTTGCTCTCCCCGTGAGATATCCAGCGCAAATCCGCTGTTATAACCGTCAAGGTTGTTATATAATGATTCTTCAAGTTTATCTACGAACCGGTACTTCAATGAGAAGTCAATTGGTTGCTCTGGAGCATCTGTATTCATCGATGGTTTCCCGCAGTCTACATTCAGAATTGTTGAGAACGCCCCAGCACGCAATTCGGATATTCTCAGAAAAGATAGGTTTTCAAACTCAACCTGATCGTTGTTGCGTGACCGGGTTTTCCCCGAACCCACCCCAATTGTTTCTATTCAAACGTCGAATTTTCCCGATTTTGGATATCACATACCGATGGTCCGCCTCATCGCCAAAGCTACGACTCCTTTCCTAACACCTTCATTATTATTTGGGAGAAACGATGAATAATGTCACACAGGTTCAGTCCAAGTCGCTCAATGCGGATTACCGCAATCGCATTAATCCGGAATTAATGAATAGACTGCTTTATCGGGCGGTACCGGTTCTTGAACACTCCGGTTGGGAGATCACCAAAGTCGCCCCTGGATTTACTGAAACGGTGTTGCCCCTCAATAGCAGGACGACCAATCAGCATGGAACTCACCAAGCCGCGTTGATTTCTTTGTCAGCTGATTACACCGGCGGCATGGCTCTAACAACCTTGCTTACCGGAGTGCCACTGTCGGGAATTCACAAATGTCGCGCTGAAGAATCGGCCTCTCTGTGGCTCGCTTCCATGAACGTGAAATACCTCAGTCCGAGCACCGGTCACCTGACGGGCACTTGTCGAATTGATGAGAAGACAGCCAAGAAGATTCAGGATCGTTACTTTGCGGGCAAGCGAGTTCTCGTTTCATTGCCGATCGAGTTTACTTCCAATGGACAAAAAGTCGCTATCGCGGAACTGAAGTATTTTGCTCAACCGACGATCCAGTTGCTGTCAAGTTCGGACAAACCTTCAACTCTGTTTAAACAGAAGATCAAAGCATCAGCGCGAATGATCGCTGGCGTACGAGCTTCCGATGGTAAAGAAGCCAAACTTAGAGTCGACTGTCCACACGCTGCCGGCGCTGCAGGCCCACATGGCGCTCTGTTAGCCAAACGCTTGAAGACTGCGTTGCCTCAATTGACAGACATGGTGCTGGCCAGAACCAAGCATATCGATGAGACAATCAACAGCATGCCGGGCATTGAACAAGTCGTTTTGCTTGGAGCGGGGTTGGACATGCGACCGTTTCGTTTTACGGACCACCAACCGTCAATCACATTTTTCGAAATCGATCTTCCTGAAATGCTGGAAGAAAGAAATCGCGTCATCGCGGAGATGGAAGGCTCAAGCAAACTGGCGAACGTCAAACGATATTCGATCCCCGCCAACTTTCTTCACGGAGACGTCGCGGAGAAGCTGCAATCGCTTGCTCCATTCGACCCAACACTGAAGACACTCTTCGTCTACGAAGGCTGTTCGATGTACTTCACCGCCGCCGAAAACCAAAAGCTTCTTAAAGAAGTTTGGAAGCTTGCCCAACACTCTGAATCGCAAATCTGGTGCGATCTCGTTGTGAATTCCGTCGTCAACGGAGAAACGGATCGCGAAGAGATCAAGGCTTTTCTTGCACAGATGGACAACATGGGCGAGTCGTTCATTTTTGGTTCGGACAATCCGGCCGAATTCTTAAGCTCAATCGGATGCGCTTCAACCACAAAGAAGACTTGTCGAGAATTCCTCGGAACGTCTGAGCCTATCTTTGATGTGTATCAGTTTTGTTGCGGTCGCGGACAAGCGTAACGCTTTTCGCACGTTTAAACATTTCGACCACTGGCCGTTTGAGCACTTGCTCAAACGGCCAGTTGCTTTAGACGCCTTGCCAATCAATTTCATCGTGTGTGCTTGAACATTTTCGTTACGGCGCCCGATCATTTTGGTTGGAAAAACGGGGCTGACAAATTGAGTTCAATCCCAATTGCGCGTCGAACCGCGCGGAAGCCTTTGCAACGCCCCCTAACCAGAAGCGTAAGCGAGGACGTAGAGCCCATTCCCGCTTCCTCCTCGCTCACGCTTCGGGTTAAGAATAATTTATCAGCCTCAGGGCGAAGCTCCTGCTGAGCCAGCGGGAAAATCAGTACTGCCAATCGGTGAAGTTCCTCTGATACGAAACAGATTCCAACGAAGTCACAACATGCCACGCTTTCAACTGCTGCTTAGCAGGAGCTTGGCCCTGCCAAATTTAAGGCGCAACACTCCAAGTCACCGTGCGACCAACGCCAGCCACGTTAACCAAAAATCAATCAGACCTTACTCTGCCGCTGGTGGTGACAACTTCATCAACGCAGCAGCCAATTTCAACACATCTTCTGAACCGTCGCGTGAATAGTCCATAATCTGCTGACCGATCAATGACAATCGACGACTTAGCGGAAACGATTGACTAAAATCCATCGGAGGCGGCACCAAACATTCGGCTTCGGATCGTTGAACATAGAATCCAACGCTCTTTCGCGGCGGTCCAAGGCTCGACTGCTTCGTCCCCCAATGCGCCAAACAAACGGTCCAGCAAAGCACTGAGCCTTTTGCCGCCTGCAAAGACCGAACGTCTTGCAAGTTCTCAACGCAAACCTTGCTGGTTCCATCTTCGTAATCTGGATCAAGCGATGCCGGCAGCACGCAGATGCTTGAACTCAAATGATTGAGATCGGTAAGCGGAATCCAGATCGTCAAATAGTCGAGGTGGTCTTCGTCATCCACCGAAGTTTCTCTGACTTGATCTCGATGCGGTGAGAAACCCGTTTGGTTTTCGTACTCTACAAACCAAGCCCACACCGCAGGTAGTAAATCGTGCTGACCGATCAAATCGGAAAGCAACGGCCGTAAGTGAATGAGCAATTCCCAAAACTCGTCGTAGACGAAGCAAAAGATCGGCAGAATCTGCTCAGCCTTGAGCCGATCAAAACACTCAGCGAGTCGATCCATTTGATCAGGCGAGAAATACGAATCCAGCACAAAGTAACCGTCTTCGTTGATCAACTCCTTGCACTGTTCCCAATCGTCACCAAGTTCTGACTTGCCGACAGGGCCATTCCCTGAGCCAACCGTTTTCTCGCTCAACGCGCCTTCGTTGACCGTCAACTCAGGGCAGAGTTTACGCCAAAATTCTGGATCGATAAATTGATCGTTCATTAACTTCCTTAGCGTCTCTATCTAGGGTTTGTTCAATTCCGCCGACAACGTGTTTGACAATTCAAACTGGATGCTAATTGTGATCCGACGGCACTAGCCGCGGGCCAATGGACCTTAAGGGTTCAGCTTCAGACAGTTTCAGTCAGTTTCGGAACCAACGCTAGGCCCTGTTCCCCAACACCCAGCCCGTAGCGAAACTCATCAAGACTTTCACGATGGTTTTACTCATGCAAGAAGTCGTGGCGACTTCCGCTACCTACCAATGGCAGCAGTGCTGAATTTCCGAATTGGCAAACGGCAATTACTAGTCACCAATGCCACCTCAAAACCAATTGCGGTTTATGGCGAGCAAGCTAATTCGGACACGACAGAATTTACCATACACAGCCTAGCGTCCCCGGCCAAACCAAAATGCCATCAAGACGCCTATGACCAAGAAGACCCAAGTCATCCCGGTTAAGTCTGAGAGGTTCGCAAAAAAGTAACCAAGGCTCTCATCCTTATTGAAGGGGCGATGAACCGCTTCGCAAAACAACATCAGCACAGCTGCCACAACCGCGCAGAACACGCCGCCTGAAATCATTGGGCGGCGAGACAGGAAGCCAAACCCTAGCCCCACGAGTGCACCCGGAAGAGCTAGTCCGTAGTAGCCTTGATGGTACAACCAACCGAATGCGAACCAGCCAAATACGCCGCCCAGCAACGCTCCGACGATTCCACCCAGCCAAGCAGCAATAGGAGAGACTTGCATCACGTCACGAATCGCCATCCCGGCTTCGCTGTACTCTCGTTTTTCCATCAGACTTTCCTCTTTGAATTATCGACTATCAAAAATAGTCTTTCGATCATTCTAGAGTTTTGTTAGCTCATTTCCATCCAAACACGGCTTCTTTTGGAAACTTACATTGCAATGATTCGCACGACATGCCGCATATCTGAGTGGGCCATCTACTTGCCCCCAAAACATTGCCTACCATTGGCCAATTTTCAACGACCTTATTTTGAATCTGCACCAGACTGTTCCTCCAAGGCAACGACATCGCCTGCATGACTGCCGAAGTAAATCCGGCCCTGAATTGCGATAGGTGAAGTCCAAACGTTGATGTCTTTGCCTGCGTCAGCATCTTTGCCGTCAGCCCCAACATGAAACCGCCATCGCTCGCTACCATCTTTCCGGTTCACGGCGTACAAATGCCCGTCAGAGGATCCAACATAAATCGAGCGGTCTGTAACTGCGGGAGAAGAAAATACCGCTCCGTTCAAATCTGCCTTCCAGCGAACATCGCCCGTTTCAGATTCGAGCGAGTAGAGATGGCAGTCGTTGCTGCCAATATAAATCGTGTCGCCGATCATCGTTGGAGATGAGAAAATCTCTCCGCCAGTTTTCTGTTTCCATTTAATCGTACCGTCAGAAACATTCAGCCCATAGACATGCTGGTCATATGAACCAAACGTCAGAAGATTGCCGTTGGTCACGGGGGAAGAAAAGATGGGTTTGTCGTTCTCTTGGAATGTCCAATTCTCTTTACCAGTCTTACGGTCAATCGAGAACAACTTCCCAGCATAAGTTCCGATAAACAAAGAGGTCGAATTCAAAGCTGGCGATGAAAGCATGCTCGCACCTGCATCGAATTTCCAAATCTGCTTGCCAGTTTCCGCATTCAACGCGTAAACGTGATTGTCAAACGCGCCAAAATAGACAACTCCATCCTCAATAGCAGGTGACGACTGCTCACCGCCTTCACCCAGTTCAAACTCCCACTTCTTCTTTCCAGTTTCAGCATCGACTGCATAAAACTTATTGTCGTCGGCTCCGAAGTAGACAATACCATCAACCACCGAAGGTGTAGCACGCACCCAGCCCCCGACGTCGAAATTCCATTTCAGTTGTCCGGTACTCTGATCGATCGCATGTAACCGATTCGCATGCCCACCAACGTAAATAACACCGTCAACAATTGCTGGCGAAGACTCGATCACTTCACCAGTCGCATATTTCCAAGCCGCAATCGGCGTCTGGATTTCGGTGGAGCCGTAGGAGCTATTACCGCTGCTGTTCAAACGAAAGCGTGGCCACGAAGTGGGGCTGAAATTTCCCTCGAGATAGTTGGACATAGAAACCACTTGGATGTCAGTTCGCTTTAACAACTGCTCTTTGATGTAATACTTGTGCCATGAACCAAACGTAATCAAGAAAGTCTTGCCTTCTCCACGATGTTCTTCCAAAGCTTTTTCAATCAGCCCGTAGTGTCCCGCATTAATATTGGTCCAACCACCTTCGCCAATCAGATCATTGAAGTAACGATCATACGGCTCCATACCGATTTTGACAAAATCATCGTACTGCTGCGTGTGAATTGTGACAGGGTTATTCGGATCACCGAGTCCGGCGATATTCTGTCCAGCACGAGCTTGGGCGGAATTCATTTCAGAGTATTGTTCAGCGTGAGATTTACTCAGGCCCTTCATCGTAGCGCGGCGACTGTTGTTCATCGATTCAGTCCAAGCCGCGCATGGCACAATCTTGAACTCCATTTCCTTGGTTAGCGGAAACAGAGCATCGGTATATTCGGGAAAGACGCGAACACGCGGCTCCGAAATCTTGCCAGTCTCACGGAACTGTCTCGTTGCCTGGTCTAAACGGTCCGGAGGAATCTCAGTCAAAACGTAATCCGGTTCGATCTTACGAATCAAATCTTTGAGGTGATCGATATCGTACGGCCCGGCATCGCGATGGCCGCTATGAACCATCCCCATCACAATGACCGTGTTCACTGAGTCCTGCGATTTATTGGCGGAGGCCATGTCTTGGGCAGTGGCGTTTTGCAAAGGCACAAGAAATGTCGTGACCAGCAGAAACAAATAGAATGCGAGACGAAGAGTATTCATTAGATTATTCCTGATCTATATCCAGAGTTGACCGCAGGCATCTTCCCAACGAGTTTGCTTTTGCAGCATTCTCAAGTCAGATCGACAAACGAGATAGTCAACGTTGTCGACTTATTCTGTCAGTTCCCCAACAAACGATGTCAGAAATTCTCTAGCTGTGTCTGAAGAGAAAACCCGACGGTCGTAGTGTAAGGTAATTCGAGCACGTTCATCGTGTCGTTGAAACGCAACGTTCACGGGCGTGCCGGAGCGGATCGGCCCACACAAATCAAAATCTACCAGCTGCAAGTCACCAACGGTTTGAAAATCGCAGGCTCGAGTTTTCCGAAGCGGTGCGCCGAGGTTGGTAAAGATAACGGTGCCCCGCGGTTTGGAACTTCGCGAGACTTGCCGAAGCAACCACGGACTGATGCTGCACAAACGGACCACTATCAAAAAGATCCTGTCGAGCATGAAGCCAACAATGATTTTGATTTCTCGATCCACCATCCTAGCCGACTGACGTTCGTCTTCGGTCTCAGATTTCTTTCGATCGATCTGTACGATCGTAGCCTTGTTCGCCGCTGGTAAATGTCGATCGTTAAGCCCGCGGATACTAATCGGCAGGATCACACGAATCCAATCTGAACCAGAATCGCCGTTGGTCCCCTCCCCTGCCCGAATCGATATCGTTTTCCACCTGTCTACGGCACGAATGAGTTTCACCATCAACAATGAGTTCAAACGAACACCATAGTCTGAAGACTTCTCATCCAACGATTTCACTTGAGACTCTTCAATCCACTGTCCAGCAATGCCAGGAAACCCAAAGTCAATTTCAGCTTCACCGCCCTGTCTCCCTGCCCTGCCTTCATCTTCTGACGAATGATTCACCGCATCAGGCACACCAAAATAGCGAAACTTTCTGAAGACAAATTTTGCAGCACCAAAAATCGCAATCAACTGTAAGGGCAGTTTCTTAAAATAGTTCCAACTCAGTAGACCGAGCTTGTTCCGTGTTTTCCATTTTGCAAAGTCAAGTCGCCCAAGCCCTTTGTCCGCCGGTCGACCATTCTTAAGGTTGTGATAGATCGTGAGCCAATCGCGAATGATGATCACGCCACCAGGCCCATCGGTGTACGCATGGTGCACCGACAACATCAACGTGACTTTTTGCTTTCCAACTAGACACCAAATTCCATAGCCGGATCCTTCGACCATATCGAGATAGGGTATGCCAGCAGAATTGGCGCCTGCGAGTTCGAGATCCGACTCTTCTGCGGGCCAGTCCTCGACTTCATGCCAATGAAACGTCGACGCGACGATGTCGTTCGACGATTCGTCTGATTCCAAATCAGGTTTGTACGCCATGCCTCGAAACGTCTTTTCGATCGGCCACACTCCGATCCGCTGACGCTCCAGCATGATCCGCCAAGCGGCTTGGGCAATCTCTTTATCAATCGTGCCTGAAAAGTGAAAACGACCAGTGATCGCGTTCGGAAATTGTTCGCTTGAATCGTAAAGATGAAACTGTTCGATACTGGTTAACGGAACGGTACCGCGAAACGTTTCGACTTGCTGTTCCTTTCCGCTCATCCAGTATGCCTATAAAGTTGGTTAACGTACGATTTGAAATGCAGGTGAATTCATGGCCAACATGCGAAACGTCCTCATCAACTTGGTCATCAACTCGTTGGCGATAAGGAATCGTAGTGCAGGACGACGATCCATGACACACTAGGCTACCGTTGAAGCATCGGCGTTTTTCAATTTCGAATCAACGGTATTACTCCTTGATGCTTTAACAAGAAAGAATATTCGAAGAATCATCGCGGCTGCTATGGAGGTCACGAAACTAACCGCCGCAGTCTCAAGATTAGGGTTCGGCACGGAGAAATTCGCGACGACGAGTACGATCAAGCCAACAATAGCGGCAATGAAATTTTCATTCGGACGATTGGCCGCCAGCAATCCCATCGCAGCCACAAAACTAATTCCCAAACACGGCATCGCCCATCCCAATGTCGCAGTAACGGTGTTCTTTCCGTTGAGATTTATCACGAAGTAATCTGAGTATCGCTCACCAAAGAATCGTTCGGTAAGATCTGCCCCGAAGAAAAACAGCAAGCCTGCAAACGCAAACAAAACCGCAAACACAAAGACACCGTATCGCAACAAAATCCGATTGAGTCCCACCCAGCCACTGGCAACGAATTCCTGAGCTGCGCGAGGCGCAAGGATGCTGCTCATTCCCAGCAGGAACGGATTAGCCAACAAGACGATCGTGAAACAGGCATAGAAAACGCCTGACGCTTTTTCATCAACGACACACGTCAAAATCCATGGACACAAAAACATCGTCACGGTAGCACAGACATTCTCCCCAGCCACCCAACGACCGTATCGAACGTTCTCGCTAACCTGAGCGCCTGTGGTGGAACTTGAAAACTGGAATCGATCTCTGTAGACAAACCACCACATTGCCAACACAACTACATTGACACAACCAATGGCGACAAACACAGCAATCGCGCTCACGTTGGCTGCGAATACCAAGGCCACCAAGACAATCACATAGATGGCTGCAAACAGACCTTCGAGCATTGCAGATTGAATGACTTCTAGATTGGCTAACAACCACCTCCGCGAAAACTCGCGCAACAATTGCAGTGGAGCAAGTACGGCAGCGGCAATCAAGGCAGCACCCAGTTCCGGCTTGATCACTTTGAAGCTCGATTGAAATGCGATCAGCAAACCGGTGACGACAGCAATAACACCAATCACCAGAAACGAAGAGATCAACATATTGCCAGAGAACAACTTCTTGTCCTGCTGCGCATCTTGCTTCTGGTTAAAAACCGTCAGTGGTGTCGTAACGAAGGCTTCGTGCAAACCTACAAGGATCATCAATGCGCCGAACGCATTGGAGTAGTAACCCAACTCTCCTTCGGACCCCGGACCAAACCGTCCGCCAACTGTCATCGTGGTCAGCAAGCGAGTGATGCTAAGAATTCCTTGCCCTGCCAGCGCCCAGACAACCGCGACGGGAAACCGTCGAAGAATCGTTTGGAAACGACTCGCGGGTGCATCAGAAGTAAGAGGCTGAGTATTCAAGTGGCAAATCAGAAGTGGCGCTGCGGAAATGATTGCAAGTTTGCATGACGACGCCCTCAGCAATATTTGCCAAGCGAGCTTTGACTCCAAGTATAACCACGTCTTTCGAAGTCCCGTCAAGGTGCTTGCCCACTAGCAACGTCGCGCCGAGTTAATGAAGTTTTCGTGAACGTATTAACGGTTGTAACCAAAATCCAGTTTTCTCGGGAATCGGGAAAATTCGCCAGAACGCAATTGAGCAGGGTTCATTAAGGCTTAACCTGCAACAGAAACCCATAAATTCCCCGATGACCACGGCTCGCGCTTGCGAAATACGTTTGAGTCCCTCATTATCATTGGCTTGCGATACACATTTCAATACTGCTTGTTCAACAGGTTTGACCGATGCAAAAGTTTCCTTGGCCACATCCGGCCACGCTTTTTCTTCTTTTAATGTCCCTAACATTGGCGACGCATGCAAATGCTCAGACCTCAGTTACTGACACGGAAGTCACGACGGCACTCGCATTGGTCTGTGATGTCCAAACCAACGGCCAAGGCAACGCCAAGGCAGTTCAGGCGATGTCGACACTTAATCGAACAAGCGCTGAACAGATCCCGCTGTTGCTGGGAGCGATGAAGGATACCAATGAAATTTCTGCCAACTGGATTCGAGGTGCCATTCAATCTGCAGCTCGAGACAAAGAAGCCGTGCCTCGCGATTCAATTGTTAATTTCTTCAACGATCGATCGAAAAGTTCTTACGGCAGACTCGCAGCGTTTGAATTACTTGTTGCCAACGACAAAACGTTTGGAGACAAAACGATTCCAACGCTACTCGATGACCCGAGCATGCCGTTGAGATTAAAAGCAGTGGCGGCAATTATTGATGAAGCGAAAGCGATCGAGGCGGATGACGACGCGAACAAGATCAGCTTGCTTCAAAAAGCGTTGCCTAACGCACGTGACGTTGAGCAAGTCCAATCGATTGGGGCGATGTTGGACAAAGCAGGCCAACCAGTCGATCTGCAGAAACAGTTAGGACTGATTCCAAAATGGCAGTTGGTAGCGAGTTTTGACAACAAAGACGGCAAGGGCTTCAAGGCAGTGTTTGGGCCTGAAACGGACCCTGCAAATGTCGATCTTGAAGCCAGCTACGAATCAGAGGGCGCCGAGAAAGCGACTTGGAACGCACACGTGACGGATAAAGATCTTGGTGAAGTCGATTTGAACGACGTTATTGGAAAAGTCAAAGGTGCAACCGCGTACGCTCACACCATTTTCGACTCTTCCGAAGCTCGCGAAGTCGAACTGAGAATTGGCACACCCAACGCTCACAAAATCTGGGTCAACGGCGAGTTGGTGATGTCCAACGAAATTTACCACAACTCAAATTCGATCGACAAGTTTATAACCAAGGCCAAGGTCAATCCTGGAAAGAACGTCATTCTAATCAAGCTCTGTCAGAACGAGCAAACCGAACCATGGGCACAAGATTGGATGTTTCAACTGAGGGTCTGCGATGAGACGGGCAAAGCGATCAATTCGCTGTAGCGACCGATGAATGGACTTAGTCAAGCAGTCCGGTCATTGAACGAGTGCAGAATGACCACTTCTAAGGGCTGAGGCTATCGCCAAATGGCTGGTCAAAATCAACAACAACAAATCAATAGACATATCGAGTGAATCATGAAACGATCATTACTTGCCTGCGGCACTTTGGCGATTCTCATTTCCGGTTTCTTAGTGACTGAGTCGTTTGCGGAGGACTGGACCACATTCCTTGGCCCTGGCGCGACGAGCACCTCAACCGCGAAACTTCCCAAAGTCATTGATGACGAGAAGAATGTCGCTTGGAAAACGAAGCTGCCGGCCAAAGGGGCTTCTGGTCCAATCGTTGTCGGCGATCAAGTCATCGTGACTTCGTCCGGAGGTGGCGATCGTCAGAATGAACTTTACGTGACTTCGATTGACGCCAAAACGGGAGAGCAGAACTGGGAACAGCATTTCCGTGCTACCGGCCGTTGCTTTGTACATCCATTGAGCGCCAACGCTGCTCCGACGCCGACAAGCGATGGCGAAAAGATTTATGCCTTCTACTCTTCCAACGATTTGGCTTGCCTAGACATGAATGGCAACTTGCTCTGGTTCCGCGGACTGGCTGTTGACTACCCCAAAGCCGGCAACGACGTCGGCATGGCTTCATCACCGGTCGTCAAAGACGGTGTGGTGGTCGTTCAAGTCGAATGCCAAGGCGATTCGTTTGCGATGGGATTGAACACCGAGGATGGCAAGACGCTTTGGAAGCAAGATCGCTCGAAAGACGCGAGTTGGGCTTCGCCGACAATCATCTCGACCAACTCAGGAAAACAACTTGTCGCGATGCAGTCGAGCAGCAAATTTGACGTGCTGGATTTGAAGACAGGCAAAGAAGTGTTCAGTGCGGAAGGTCAATGCAGCACAATCTCGACCACTAGCCAATTCGGCTCAGAACTTTTCGTGCCACTTGATGGAACGACTGCGTTCGAAATCTCAAGCGATGGGAAGGTTTCCAAGAAATGGCAATCGGCACAACTGAAAGCCGGAAGCCCAAGCTATCAAGTTACGGACGAATTGATTTACACGTGCAATTCCAAAGGCATTTTGACAACGTACGACCGAGCCACCGGGACCCAAGCCGGAAAAGTGCGGATCGAAGGTAGCTACTGGGCAACGCCCGTTATCGCTGACGGACACATGTACTGTTTCGGACAGGACGGAGTGTTGCGGATTGTGGAACTTGGTGACAAGCCAAAGGTCGTTCACAAGCATGAGTTTGCCGACGAAGTCTTTCTTGGCTCACCTGCGATCTCCAGCAATTCGATGTACGCACGAAGCAACAACTTCTTGTGGAAGTTCGCCGAGTAGTTTGCATCTTGGACCGAGGTTATCAGCAAACGGCATCTATTTCGGAGATATTGCACCTCGAGATATTGAACCTCTAGACTGAGCCAGTGATTAGACCACGCTGAGTTGACCGTAGATACTGTCGCCTGACAGTGAAAGTAAACAATCTGGAGCTTACCCACGTGGCGTAAGCTTCCAGCTTGCGATCATCATCCTCATGCTCTGGCGAACGTAACTACTTGGTAAAAACTAGCTCCGGTAACGCAGCAACGACTGTAGGTTGCAACAACGCAGTCGGATCACGAAATCTAAAGTTAATGGGACTCGGCGCAAACTCATCAACCACGGGCCAACTGAATCTGAAGCTATCTTCCCAAGATCCTGACACCAGCGACGAATATAACCACTGGTCTCTACGGTCCAGATTTTCCAGTGACGAAAGCAACGGATGAAATCCGCCGCAAAATTAGTTTTGATGTTGTTTGCATTTAGCATCGCCGCCTTTGCACTCTTTGCCTTGCAAAGCCCTAACATTCAATCGCCCGTTTTCGAGAGTTTAGTGAAAACGATTCCGTGGGCTGGCTACCTGCATATCATTTTCGGTTCCTTGGCCTTGATCCTTGGTGGTTTTCAACTGAGCTCTCGCTTGCGGCGTTGGAACTTAAGTCTTCACAAGGCCATTGGAAATACTTACGTGGCTTGCGTCTTGATATCGACAATCGGCGCGCTGGTCAGTTTGCCGTTTTCTAATACGACATGGCCGGCAGCATCTGCTTTCTGGACACTCGCGATCGCTTGGCCGGCTGTGACGATTGCTGGTTACCCTCGCGGTGGAAAATTTGACTTCCAATGGCATGGCAAGCTCATGATCTATAGCTATTCGCTAACGTGTGCGGCCATATCGCTTCGCATTTTGTTGGGCGGATTGATGATGAGCGGAGTTTCGTTTCATATTGCCTATCCAATTTCGGCTTGGGGCGGATTCTTGATCAACGTCGCAATCGCAGTTACTGTTCTACAACTGGTTGGCCGGAAGCGCATCCGTCCAAGCCAACCACAAACGATTGCCTGACAATCAATCGGCTGTTTCATTTCGTGAAGTAGCTTGTCAATGAACGCAAACGCATCGCTGCGTTAATAACATCAAGACGTTGTTCGGTTGACCGTCTCGCCTTGTGCTGATCAAAGAAACCAAGAATATGCCGGTGAAACCCTCCGTTCCACTGGTCCAGCCAGGGGCCCAAACAGTACACTGATAAGAACGAAAGCCTAAAGTATGATGGCCAGCGTGGGCGTCGCACCTCAATGACGCGCTGCGTAGTTTTGAGGTTGCCTTTGGTCTGAGGTTTGCCAATGGCTTGTGGTTTCACCATCGAACCTTTACCACTGATTCCAATTCTTCACGCTTGCTCTCAACTCAGGCGTGCTGCCTGCCGACCATTGCGACAACAAATGCTTGACTCTATCGAAATCGAGACCGTTGACGGTCCCGTTGATTTTTCTATTCGCCCACCGGGATCCAAAAGCCTCACAAATCGAGCGTTGATTTGTGCAGCACTGGCAGCAGGGACTTCGACTTTGTCGGGAGCCCTCTTCAGCGACGATACGCACGTGATGATCGATTCACTACGGCGACTTGGCTTCAAAGTCGACTGCGATCCGAACGAGTGCTTGATCACAGTCCACGGACAAGCTGGTTCGATCCCCAACAAGTCGGCTGAACTATTCATCAAGAATAGCGGTACCACGGTTCGCTTTCTCACCGCCATGCTGGGCGTCGCGGGGGGCACGTACCGGCTTG
>JAYJMJ010308419.1:0-24908 GCA_036873875.1 Laminaria ephemera | reverse complement strand
CCCTCTTCCTCCTTCTCTTCCCCCTCCTCCTCGTCCTTCTCCTCCTCCTCCCCCTCCTTCTCCTCCTCCTCCTCTTCCTCCTCTTCCTCCTCCTCCTCCCGCTCCCCCTCCTGCGGACCCTGACTCTGAGCGTCGATGATGATGTCCCTTATGGCAACTAACCACTGCCGATTTCTGATGACGTGGTCGACCTCGGGCCTCTTCTAGTTGAACTCTATTCCCTGCCATAGCTAGTACACGACAGCTAGCCTTGCTCTCTTGTTTTGAGACACCTACGATTATATATGAACATTTGATACATAGACACCACAGAGGAGAGACGTGGAGGGGGAGGGGTGGGGCGGTGGCGGTATAAGCCTTCACACTTCGAGAGATTACTTGCTTGCCAAATTTGCAGGTTTGGTATGATATGTACTCTTGACGTGTGTGTTCTTTATATCAAACCGTTAGTTTTACTCATCGACATCCAGCACATCCAGTGTTCGTGCCGATGCTTCATTCTAGAGAGATAAAATCTCTGTGGTCACAAACTACGAGTACTACTGCTTGCTGTATACCTGGTACCAAGTACCTGGCGCCTGGTATGATATTCATATGTTCAAGCATTGCATCATGTCATAAAATCGTTTTGACCCCATGGTCGCTAGAGTCTCGCGAGCGTCTTTACAACAAGAACCGCATGCAACATGCGACACATAGAGGTTGGTTCCTTGTACCCCTACCCCCTCTCCCTTTGTGACCCACAGCCCGCATCGATGTGTGTTGGCACGACACGAAAATTCACACATTAGAAAGATCAGATCCCCATTCATGATCTGTGTCTTTCAGGGCAGATAGATCCCTGGTCGACATGATCTGTATCACCTACAGATAATGATGCCCGGTAAGAGCCTGGCGATTTGAATTATCTATACCACGGGTTTCCTGGGTTGTACTGCACAGATCCTGCACAACATATCATAACGACAGACAGATACAGGATGTAGATGATCTATTAAGTGATGCGTCCGAAGCAAGTAAGTGTGAAACGATTACTGCTGTACCAGGATATCATAATATGATAGCTCCTTGTACCCTATGAAACCCCCTCTTCCTTCCTGAGTCACAGTCCGCACCGCAGCTGTGTACGTGTATGTGTATCTGTGTGTGCGTGTGTGTATATGCGTGTGTGCGTGTGTGCGTGTGTATGTATGCGGGCGTGTTCGTCACATTAATTCGTTATTTCTACCCATCGACATCCAGCGCATTCATGCAGTGTCCGTGCCGATGCTTCATCCTATAGAGGTAGCAGATACAAGCTCTGTGGTCACACACTGCCAAACAGAGCTGGCTGTGTGAGTGCGCGTTCTTGACATTAAACCGTTCTGTCTACCCAGATCGACACCTAGCACGTCCAGCCTCCGTGCTGATTATCCATCCTGGGGAAAGACTGTGTGTCATTCGTATTACACTTTGTTTCTACCTACCGTAGTACCAGTCGACATTTATCTACCATATCCAGTGTCCGCGCCGATTAATCATCCTTGGGAGATACCTGGTACCTGGTACTTGGTACAAGCTCTGTGGCCACAAACTACGAGTACTCGTACGACTTGCTGTATATCAGGTACCAGGCACCTGGTACCTGGTATGATATGGTCAGGCATTGCGTCATAGAATCGTTTCGACCTCGTGGCCGCTGGAGCCTCGCGACTCGCGGGCGACTTTACAAGCCCCTCCCATGATAATCGCTCGTAGGTACAAGACGCTTTCTCCGCGGGCGGCATTCGCCGCCCGCTACGCGCGCTCAAGAAGAAAAAATAGAACACATTATGTGAAGCGGACAGAGGTCCATGATTGATCGTAGGCGCAAACTGGCGACTTGACAATGCCAAGAGGCCCGCCGCCATGCTCCAGGAAAACAACCCGGACGCCACATGCAGAGTATACAGCCGTATGTACCTGGTATCTTGCTGTAGTACTTGCGACGTATATTGTTGGAGATGGCACTTAGCAGTAGCAATCATTGTCGTTACTAGATTACACAGGAAGAATAATCTGCTATATGTACGCTTATCATATGTACACAAGCAATCTACAGTAGTTTGATATGTATCGTATATCAGCAGTAGTTAGTACCATCTCAGTCGTTGCTTGGTAACACAACGTCATGTGGTACATGTAGCTCATACTACAACACAGTACAACGGGTCTGTTCGGTATTACAGTTTTCATGTGGTACAGCAATAAAGGAGTCCGAGTACATTTATATGTATGAACAACAGCATTCAAGCTGTGTCACGTCTGATAGGTGGTAAGTATGTATCGTACGAACGTAGGTACACGTATCGGGACTGTCCTATCACCAGTATCCAGTAACCCTTCAGGAACCGTAGAAGAGTCCGGGAATACGCACAGGGTACTAGTTTGTACGTACCCTAAAAATCGTCGTCGGAGTAACAATAACGGTAACTAACTTTTGGGGTAATGGGGTCATGGATCAATTGGGGTCATACCTGGTTTTTTGTTTTATTTTGGTTTTCGGGCTGCGAAGCGCGCGCGCGGCCCGTCCCCATGAGTTCACTCCTCATCTGTTCATCATCACCAGCCTCGTCTATTGAGTACAACAACAATCAACACTGCCCCGGAGTCGCCAACTATATTTCTGCTTATTCTATCGCAAATCGTTTCTGGACGAGTTTACTTGACCGTAACTCAAGCGTCTGCCCTCAACATAGGCTGTGTCTTAGTCGGTCATCGACAAGCGAGTCTAAGCGTACACATAAGCTTCGCGCTGATGCAAACGCTACAAACCACACCTTCAATAGGCTACGAGCCTCGTTAGCGTGCAGACGCGACGCGATCTAGCGACGGGGGGTACATCGGCGGGGTCAAGACCTCACCACCCCGGCTATACAAACGACAGACCTGGTCAGCAATAAGACGATTTTCAAAAACGTCCGCTAGCTCAGTATCTTCTTTCACGCCGACGAGGACCTGGGGCTTCGAGTAATTGCTCGACGACACGTGAGTGAAAGTGCACCAAGAGGGTCCCGCACAGGCGTCCAAGGACGTGTTGGCTGTGCGAGACACCCAGAGCTCTTCTTCTTCACTCCGTTGTTGTTTGGAGGTTGATTGTGCCTTATCATCCCTTCCTGCTAAGTCTAGTAAAAATTAGGCGTGGACGTCACAACCGCGATAAAACCAAATCGAGTATTTCTGCTGAACGCTGTTAAAAGCAACTCCACTATAAACCAGTACTTACTGTTTCAGTTAGGAGCTCTGCTTGCATAGTCCATATCGTGGATCGTTAGCCTCGGGAGACCCCGAGCGATAGTTGTGTGAAAGCAACTCCCGGCAGCACTACGGTGTGTGTTAAAGGAGCTCTGACCGTCTTTTCTTTTTCATAGGGTTTCCACTTTCGATCAAAAAAGTTTTGCTTGGGAATCTGACATCAGATGAAATAGGGACCCCACGAATGGTTTGATACGCACAAGTTGCTATTTTGTTTAATAGTCTCGACAAGAACCGAGGTATTTCCGATAGTAGTACTGCTGCTGTCTGTTAAAGGAGGCCTTTCTTAAACGATAGTGTGTGAATCTAAGATGATCCTACACAGGGCATTCATTAGAACTGCTGTAGCTGTGATATAGATACCCGGAGAATCACCACAGCGTTGGAGGTCGGCTGCATCATTTCGTCCGTCCTCTGCTACGTCTAGTACTTCAGACGTCGACCAGAAATCTCGAACAACTTGAGTACTACTACTGCGGTACAATCATACCCGAAGACCGCTCTATAACTACCATCGTCCATCATCATGGAAGACTCCACCAACAACAGCAGCAACAATCTCACCGACGTCATCAAGGGACTGAGGGAGTTCGACGGAAGATAGCCATTCACTTTCGTGACTGGTACAGGAAATTTGCGGTTGTATTCGGCGTCACACGACGAGACATCGCAGGCCTAATCAACAAGCGGAACCGACCAACCGCAGAGACGGTCTCGTACGGCAGGGCCAACGAGGACCTCTACGCAATTATGTGTTTACTGACAGAAAGCCAGCCTCGCTCCTCGTGATGAAACACGAGAACGAAAGTGGGACGAGCGGAGATGGACAAAAGGCTCTAAAATGGCTTGTCGCCAAACACAACAAGGTGACAGATGAGGTCGTCCGTGCAACCTTGGAGAAATTGTTCAACACAAGCATTGAGCAAGGACAGGATCCCGACGATTTGTTCGTGAAGAAGACCCTCGGCTGCGCTGAGCTAACTAAGATGGGAGAGCCCAATTCTGATCGCCGGTTCAAGGATATCTGCGTCCAGGGCTTCACATCCGACTACAAGGACATCAACCTCATGATGTACCGTGACCCTACTTTTGACATCGACAAACAGATGTAAAACACAATGCGCCACTATACCTTGACGACCTCTCCCGCAGTGGTAGTGCAAAGGGAAATATCGCTAGTCGAGGTATGGCCATGACAGCAAAGGAGCCAGCATCTGCCTGCAATCACTGCGCGAAATCAGGGCACCTCGTTCACAACTGCTGGAAGAAAAGGGGTGAGAAGACCAAGAGATCGTCCGGAGGCAAGGCAGGAGCAAAGGGAGCCGCTGGACAGAAGTGGTGCTCAGTCCACAAGACAACCACCCGCAGCAGTGATGAAAGATGCTACGTACAAGGCGCACCACGTCCGGATCACAAGAGTGCTCACATCGCTTCTGCCGTGCAGACCGCTGGGTCCCCTCCCGTCGACGACGACGAGCAACCCTTCCTCAGGTTCGACGACGGTGTTGACAGGGGGTTCGCGTTCTCGGGCGGGACGACATGAAGCAGCAAAAGGATCTCAGATTCCAACTCGAACAGGTTCACCATGCTGGTGGACTTCGGCGCGACGGATCACTTTGTGGACGACGACTCGATTCCAGGACTGCGGAAGAGCGTGAGCGAGTACAAGAAGCTGGACCACCTGAAGCCCATTGAGACCGCTGGCAACAAGGAGGTGTTCGCGACAGCTACTGCTACCATATCCGGACACATCATCAACCACTCAGGACACCCTATTACCGTTGGCATACTCGCAATGGTCGTACCCGCGATAGGACGTCACCTCTCTTCCGTTGCAAAGGCAATGAAGTCGGGAGTAAACACCATCGTCGATGCAGGAACCCCCACCTTCGGTTCAACAGCAATACTTCTCTCCAGTTGAACCAACAGCAGCGGGACGCAGGAATATGCTCGTTTGACGTGTCACTGCGCGCCAATAATGGCGTAACCACGACGTTATCAGCACTTGCGTTGGCTCTCGTCGCACAAGTAAGCGCCAACATCCGGCATAGGCGACTGGGACAGATGAACCCTCGCAACATGGAGCTTCTTCGCTAGGTGGACGGCAACTTTGTCGAACACACCGGCACCGCGTCAGGCTGCGACATCTGCGTGGTGGTTGAGAGCACACAAAAAGCGCACCCGAAGAAGGACGAGCACAAGTCTGACGGGCCAATGGAACTGGTTGATACCGACCTAATGGGGACATCACGCCACCAGCTAAGGGAGGATACAAATACGTCAGCAAGTCCACTGATGTTTCTCCCGCATGAAGGAGATCTTCCTCCTCAAATCCAAGACGGAGGAAATCGACTCCGGCATCTCCCTGGAGAACACTGCCATAGTCACTCCTCAACAGAACGGGATATCGAAGCTCGATGGAAGGACGCTCGCAACAATGACCAGGCGCCTTCTGAAGGATGGCAACTTCCCGCGAAACATTTGGAGTGAGGTATTCTTAACCGCCGTCTTCCTGTGCAACAGGTCGCCACACTTTCCATACTTCATGCCGCCCGTAGGGGGCGACTACTTCGTCGACGATAACTACTTTATGGACAAGGACTACGAGGACGATGTATTTGACCACACTTCCCCTCTGGACTTCATGATCCTGGACGACCCGGAGGAGGATGTTGTTGCTAGACTGGAGCACCCTCGAGCGAAGATCAGCGGCATGCTACAAGCAAACAACCCACATTACTAGAGCAAGAGGCAGCGTCACTGGTGCAAGAGGCATAAATTTTTATAGAAGAAGCACCCTCCCCGCAGGAAAAAACGTCACATGCAGCTAGAGGAGTATCGTCCCCCAGGGTCGAACCTGCTGCTGTTTCGTCCGGGGTCGTACTTGCTGCATCAACTGGGGAACCAGCAGCACAGCAGCCTCGTGTCACTCGACCTAATAAAATATCCAACCCGAACACGGACGACACCTTCGATAGCGCGCTAACCCCCAGTCAACTCCTCTACCTCGCGAAGGGAGAACCAAAGATCAACATCACGGGCATGCGTGAGGATTTTGCTCACGTCGATGGACATCCGTTTGTATCATACAAGGACTTCACATACGCCACTTTTAACCCTGGCGACAAACGGTTCTCGGAGAAGGTGAAACGAGTAGTTCAAACTCCTCGCATGCAGGCCGACACCAAGGGAGGAGAGTACACCTTGAAAGAGGTTCACCAAAGCTGCGTCAACTTCGGCATCGCCAAGGAGTACACCGCGACGGTAATGCCTCAGCCGAATAGGGTATCCGAGCGGTATGGACAGACGCTTGCGACCAAGAACAGGTGAACGCTAACGGGCGGAAACAACACACCTGAGGAGGCTACTGTCACGGAGACTGAGCGCCAACGTGCGCAAATCCCGGACAGCACGCCGGAGGAGCCCACTGTAACTGAGACGGAGCGCTTTTGAGCGCAAACCCGGGATATGCTACATTCCTACGAGAACAACCTTCTGGAAGAGGACAAGTCATCGATATCAGCCGGAGCGTCATCGGCAAGAGCTGAAGCATCCTCACCAGAAGCAGAAGTGCCATCATCACCAGAGATTGGAGAATCGTCGTAGCGATGAAGCACTACCGCAAGAAGCTGGAGTGTCCTTGTCAGGAGTCATACCTGCTATTTCGCCCGGGGACGTGCATTCTACTACGGTTGGGGTCACACCGGATGTACCGCATCACGAGACCGCCAGTACGAGGCCCAATCTAAGCGTTGGGGAGGCCTTCAACAACACGCACGCCAATGGAGCATCGGGGGCAAACCCCTCGGCCACGTGCGTGGATTTCACCTACAGTACATAGATAGAGACCCATTTCGGATCTCGGAGGAGGAGAACCGGGAGATTAAAATCCCCACCAACGTACTAAGAGAACATTCACTTCACGGATCAGCATCGCCTGGAATCACCGGAACCGGAATCATCGGAGCAACATCGCCTGGGATCGCCGGAACTGGGATCACCAAAACATCTTCGCATGGGATGTCCGGAGCAACGTCATCTGGATCACCATCGCACATCGGAGCATCAGGTGGATCAACAGCATCACATGGGATTATTGGAGTCGCTGGATCATCGCCATCGTGGACCACTGGACCATCAGCTGAGTCAACATTGCCAAGAGTCGACGGATCCACAATATTCGCTTCACCCGGGATCATACCAGCTGCTTTTGAGCTGAATCGTCGAGACAAACTCAAGAACGAGACCGGCCGTCAGAAGGAGGAGGTTCACCCGCTAACGACAGCGGAAAGGCAACCGCCGGCAAGCCCCGTGGCAGGATCTGCGGAATGAACACAGAACAACCAAGAGCCACTAGCGCCTTCCACGGCCTTCGTGTACACCTGCAAGCCAAACTCAGGCTTCCCATTCTTCCTGAGCGGAGAGCCCATCAACGTCGGGGCCAAGGCGTAGACACTGCCTGACTAATCAACAGTGGAGGAGGAGCTGATGATGGCAATCACTTTTGAGGGAAAGGAAGATGTCTATCTCTCCAACTTCAAGATGAAGTTGAGCCTGAAGTCCTAAGCGACGGATAACGGACCAAGCACATCTGACGACGTCTACACCAACAAGGTCGAGCCACTGGAAGCGTGAAATGAACTCTTTCTTTTACCAAAGCTGTACGTAGAGTGTCGCGTGTCCTCTTTTTACGGGGCGAGCAGAGACAACGACCGGTGTTATGCACAGTTTGGAGATTGCGAAAGGTCGCAGTCAGTACTAAGTAAGGGTACAAGTCGGAATTGAAATTTCGAGTGGATAGTTGGATCGTAAGTTTGACTACGCCATCCGGTACTTCAGGATACACGGCAGGAAAACCCGCCGCCTGGACAAGTACAAACGGAGTATTAACATACACGAGAGGTGGTGTCTCTCTAGAACGAGTAGTCTATATCAAGCTTTAAATCGCTGACAGTGCCCCTTTGTTCCATGATTTGTCGGCGGCAAGAACATTGGTAGGCTGTTCGCCCCTGTGTTTGTTGCGGAATGATGAACGTACTCACTGATTTAGACTACTACAAAGAACATCCATTTCTTGGTTGATTAGCTGACCGGAATATAGTTCACGCCTGGTTAATGTACTCTAGGAATGTGATCTATTAAGTGACCTTGCATAAACATGCAGAAACACTTACAGTACCAGAGCAGGATTTTTCATGTCCGCTTGTTTTGTGTTCACCCATTGGGTACTTTGGCAGAATGAGTTGGCTCTACATACAATGTATGCGAAACATTTTCCCTCCAACACTTATCATTGTTGTTGTGCGCATTTCTGTCTGATGCAACGCAGAAGTAAACGAAAACGTTATCGTAGCGAGAGGTCGTATCACTTTTTTTGTTTTGGTCACGAATAACTATCATGTACCGCAGAAGTAAACAAAGAAGCGTTATCATAACGTGGGGGCGTGTTAGAGATGACAATTATCAGTAACAATCACTGTCGTTACTAGATGACACTGGAGGAGCCATCTGCTGTATGTACGCTCATCATATGTACACAAACAACCTGGTTTGACGTGTATCATATGTCAGCAGTAGTTAGTACCATCTCAGTCGTTGCTTCGTAACACAAAGTCGTGTGGTACATGTAGCTCGTACTACATCGATACAGTAGAACGGATATGTTCGGTATTACAGTTTTCATGCGGTACATCAGTGAAGTAGTCCAAGTACATTTATATATATAAACAGCAGTATACAAGCTGCGTCACGTCCGATAGGTGGTAAGTATGTATCGTACGTACGTAGGTACACGTATCGGGGATGTCGTATCACCAGTATGCAGTAACCCTTCAGGAACCGGTAGAAGAGTCCGGGAATACGCATAGGGTACTGGTTTGTACGTACCCTAAGAATTGTTGTCAGAGTAACAATAACGGGAACTAAAATTGAGGTCATGGGGTCATGGATCAATTGGGATCATACCTGATTTTTTGTTTTATTTTGGTTTTCGAGCTGCCAATCGCACGCGCGGCCCACCCCAATGAGTTCACTCCTCAGCTGCTCATCATCGTCAGGCTCGGCTATTGAGCACAACAACAATCAACACTGGCACGGGGTCGCAATATATCTTCTGCTTGCTATTCTAGTGCAGACAAGCTTTCCTACGAGTTTACTTGACCGTAACTCAAGCGTCTGCCGTCAATACAGGCTGTGTCTTAGTCGGTCATCGACAAGCAGTTTAAGCGTACACATCAGCTTCGCGCTGATACACACGCTACAAACCACATCCTCGATATATGTATATGTCAGTCTCGAAGTTTGTGACTACAGAGCTTTGGTCTCTGTCTAGCATGATGAACCGGCAAGAACGCTGCGGCGTGTGCTGGATGTCGATAGGTGGAAAAACACTTGAATAAAACACACACAGCGGCGTGGAACTTGTGCGTGAAGTGGCAGCGAAGAGACGGCTGCTTTTGGTCAAGTCAGTCTCACTTTAAGGTGTTCCAGTCTAAAAACAATATAGTACGTCTAGACGGCGTCCCGTCACAGGGCTGAGTGTCAGCGGTACTTGATAAAAATCCAAATTAGTTATTGCTGGCTTTACTACCCGTTATTCAAATAACAACAACAACATACAGAAACAAAGAGGAAGAAAGAAAACATAAAATTCCCGTACATGGTGGCTCGCGGCAACAACTACAATTAAAGTCTTGTTCTTGTCTGCTTGCTTGCGTTGTCGCACTCTGCTGTCTAGTCGACAAGAACGTACTGCTGATGTATGTACTTTGCTGCTCTGTGCAGGGTCGATTGCAGGTTGTTCTGCTATGCTTGCGGTACGTAGATAGATACCAGTAGATACTGTGGCTGTCGGAGCTTGGTCTGTGCATTCACTTCGTGGTGTAAGCAGGAGAAGCAGGTTCAAAAACAAACAAATAAAAATAAATAAATGAGAATAGGAAAAAAAAACATTCCAGGCAGGTCCAGGGATCGTTCCGGAAAAACGTACTTTTCCCGTCGGCAATTAAGAGCTGAGAATGGCTGAGAGGTTGGAAAATATACCGAGGGCCAGGTCCGGATATGCCGAGATAAGTTTAAGTGAGTCTATATCGAAAAAGGAAACTATTAATACCCTGGGCTGTTATATAACTGTTCAGAAGAAAGCCAGCGCCTTGGAAGGGGGTTCGGCCAATCAGCTGCCTACCGCATACAATAGTGACTTCACAAACGGGGTTGTTGAGATGAGTTGCTCTACGTTGTTGCTATGTCACACGACATGCTACGTACGTGTTTGTCGTGTGAGGCACGCCGAGATGTGTTGCAGTTGTCCGCCCTGTACGGAGCTATGCTACCTCGTAGCACGCTGTGCTGCTGTTGCCTCTGTAACGACCTACACGATGTTACTCCAGAAGAAACGACTTGTAGTGCTGACTCTACTACGTTGGAGAAGTACCAAACACTGACACTACTATCCTAACGTGAATATGTTTACCGGCTAAGCTTACGTACAAAACAAGCGTACCGGAGACTGTAACCGTCACCCGGTCGCATACTTCGGTTTTTCCTGCTGCTTGTAACATTTGTGGACGGCCTGTTCGTGCTACCTCTACGACTTTTCCCACTATCACCTTAGATATTTGAATGTCCAAACGGTGGTATAGTACAGGATACCTAATAAGAAACAGGGTAAAGGGGCACCATGCTTTTTTTGAGACTCCTCACTTGAGGAGCTTCATATACCTCACCCAAAAAGATATTTTGAGTAAACTGAAAGTGCAATCCGACGACCAAACCCTTGGCCTAGGTATAAAAAATATTCAGAATGCGAAACAGGAATGGCATTCCGACGATTTTGGGTTAAGAAGCCCCGGCGTTCAGAAACAAAATTGTCCGAAAATGCTCCCTCTGTGTCGTAGCACGGGTCTTAGGCTGAATTTCTTACTTTGAAAAGGGTGCGTTCCCCGCTAACTTTAGTACAACGGCTCCCGAGCTTCATATTATTCTGTAAATCTCAGCTTGCTTACTCCCCTGTTTATTATCGTGATTAGGTGACACGTGCTACGATAGAGAGAGGTGCACCAGTTTTTTTCTGAGGCTCCTCACTTGAGGAGCTCTGAACCTCGCCCACAAACTTATGTTGATTAAACCGAAAGTGCAACCCGATGAACAAACCCATGGCTTAGGTATACAAAAAATTCAGATTGAAAAACAAGAACGACATTCCGACGATTTTGGGTTAAGGAGCGCCGTCATTCAGAAACAAAAATTCCCCAAAGTGCTACATATTATGTCGTAGCACGCGTCAGGTGTCCTGTGCTGTATAATCTACCCCGAATATCTGTTGTGCAGAACCCACGCCATTCGCGGCTATCTTCCATCTTCCTCCGCCCCCCCTAAAGTCCTGGTGATGGTCGACGTGAATAACACTCAACAACCATTGCGACAGATACATGTGGACTGAACGTGTTGCCGCAGGCTTCCATCCACTTCTGGCGGGTACGTACAAGGATCAACTCACTCTCAATGATGTCTACAGTCACAGTTTAACATTTCGTCTAACCTCGTACCCACATGAGTATGCTAGATTTGTGATGGAGTCGAGTCGACCAACGACCGTGCATCGAACCGTGCGCATACGTTTAGTTGATTTTCCCAACTTCCATTTACCACCGATACGAAGGGCACACCCGTAGGGTTCGTCTAAGAAGGGTGGTGAGTTTGGAAACAGACAGACACCGTCGCGGCAATCGTGCGGTCTTCTACAGTAGTATTTGTTTTTCTGATGGAGGTAGATGGAAGCTTTTATGGAAACTTCACACTTCCATAGGAGCTTCCACCATTCCATGGAAGCTTCCACTACTTCCACGGAAGCTTCCATGGGCGTGTGGAAGTTTCCATGGAAAATTCCATCAACTTCCAGGAAAAAATGATATGATGTAGACTCGTGGAGGTATACGTTCGGAATAGAGATGGGGAGAAAGCCGCAAAATCACATTTTTATCGACAGCGAGAATGGGACATTACAGTACGTCCTTGCGGATGAATCTCGTGAAATCGCTGTTGATCGTATGAAATGAAGGGATTATTACCGTCTCTCGTTAGACCTATACCAGGTCAAGCCAAGCAACGATTACCAGGTACCTGCCCTAGGCCACGGCAGGGCGGGCGCTTTTAGGGCTTCAAACGTCAGCGAATCAGGACCCCTCGCGCAAATTTCTACCCTTGCATGTGCAATTCGTAACTTTCGAGCTACTTTTGTTTCGCGATATAACATGGACCGCCATGGAAGTATTTGTTTTGTTATTATCGTTTTCGGCCAAGACACAAACCTATTCGCGCTAGTGGCCTAATCCCGGTAGTGAGAATGGAGCTACTCCCCTTACCGTAGATTGGGTCAGCTGAACATTGCACCATTCCTTCTGCACCCACCCTACCTACTACACACATGCTACTACAGCAAAGGCGCACCATTTTTTTTATGAAGCTCCACACTTGAGTAGCTCTACATCTCACCCAAAAACTCATTTTGAGTAAACTGAGAGTGCAACCCGATGACCAACCCCACGGCCTAGGCATACACAATATTCTCGTTGAAAAACAAGAATGACATTTCAGACGATTGTTTGGTTCAGGAGCCCCGTCATTCAGAAACACAAGAAAATGGAAAGTGCTTCCTCTATCGCAGCACGCGTCCTTTCGTCGACAACTTCTTTGGAATCAGAGCATATATCGTGCTGCTGTACGAAGAGGGTTCCACGAAAGATTATCAAATCCCTCCTACCTCTACTACTGTAGACGTTTGGTCTCAACATCGGGACGGCGAATCCACGTCTATTTTGTCGGCTCCGGATGTACCCCATCTCTGAGATAAAAACCTCATTGCCGGTATAAGAGTAAAACATGTCTCGGTTGTATTGTTGTTTGTTGCTGACGCCCTGTTGCTCCGCGAGGCATTACACTCTGCTGTCGTGGAACCATTGACTCGGCATGACAATGAGTCATTTCGCTGTAACGTAGTGGAACGGCCGTTCAAATGTGCCCCTGTCCGCATGCCCGGTACGTCACCCCATTTCGCCATATCTCCCCTTGGGATGACTCTCGTGGAGTACTACGGTCACGTTCGAGTTTCTATCGCTCATTCAAGACGCATGCCACAATAGAGGTAGCATATGATTTTCCTGCTGCTTCTCAGTTGAGGAGCTGTTCGCACTACCCGAACCATAACCCCGAGATAAATAAACGTACAGACGCGTGCTGCGATAGAGGAAGCATGCTACGATAGAGGCGCACCATTCTTCTTCTCGGGCTCCTCAAGTTCCTCCGAGATTCTACCAGCGATCAAATCTGCTGGCTGGTTTGATAAAACCTTGACCCCAAATTTGTTCAAACTAAAAGCGATCAAATTTGGTTTTGCTCCATACCTCGGAGGCATTCTACGCATATGTATGGCTTTAAGACTGTGGGCTATTGACGGGAATATAAGCGATAGGCTATTCCACAAGCCACAGCCTACTTTCCTACTGGTACAGCTGGGACACAGCACCCTTGCATCAACCACCACCAAGAGGAAGATAACCCGTATGTCTTTACCACCATCTCGTGCGTTGTCGCCACCCTAGAGCTGCGATAGGCAAGTAAGTTCGTCTCCTCGCGGGGATGAGTTTGGATCGGACGACGATCGAAACAACCCAACAGCGGTGGATACAGGGGCTCATGCTCCATGAGAGAGGGCTACCCTCTGACTCAGCGACAAGAGAAGCCCTACAGTTCCTCAATCCGTTCTGTTGTAAGGCGTAGTTTGGGTATGCAATCCGTTAACCCTTAACCAGTGCCCAGTGGTCAAACGGACTAATACCCCACGAATATCTTAACAAATACCGTCGTCGACTGACCACGGTTTTTTGGGTCGTGAGTTCGAATCTCACCTTCCACCAATAACAAACTTTTACGACTTTCCCCATGTCGAACTTGAAAAATACTCTCCCCGATATCCCCAGGTAATGGAACCGCCTGGATACTGATAAGTCCGCCCGAGTATCCGGCCGACTTCCTATCCCGCCGTTCCAGGGGGGGGGAATGTTATAAAGCTTAGTTTGGGTAGGCAATCGGTTAACCTTATACCAGTGTCCAGTGGTCAAACGGACTAATACCCCACTAATACCTTAACAGTTCCCTTTCTGCAACGAGCTGGTGGTGAAGGAGGCTGATTGCCCATCCTTGCTTAGATCATTCGTGAAGTTCAAAATACGGCTCAACAAGAGTACTATTCTGAAGTTGCTGATTCCCTGACGGAACAAAGCAAACAAAACCCAAAATCACTACAATAAGATGGCACATGGCACAACGATATGGGTGTTTTTTTGGCCGGCTGAAAATCCACCTTCCGTCCATTTTTAATCACTCAAAAACAAATTGAATTAAAGCGGCCCTAAGGAACCCCATCATTCACAATTGTTTCCAGACAAGACGTGCTACGTTTTGGTGGCACGCGTCTTGGCCTACTGTAGTGACGACTAGTTTGGACGTAGACACGCTGTTACCACGAAAAGGACGACTTAGGCCCATCACAAAAAAAGCACTTCTTCAAAATCATCCTGTTGACGACGCCCCATACCTTCCTTGATCTGACGCCCCTTGTTTCATGGCCGAATTTGCCGACCTCAAGGTTTTCTTGATGTGCAAAACGTACCAAACCAATCGAGCACAAAACATCGAGCGAGGCTGTTTGCTTGTTCCTCAGCAAGCTCACAGCCGTAGGCTTTGCCGTAGGAAGCAAGCTACGATAAGGGTCCCGACACCCGCTACGATAGAGGTGGCACTTTTTGCCGAAATGTTTTGTGATTGACTGAGCTCCTTAACCCAAATGTGTCGGAATTTTATTCTTTTTACGGAAATGTGTTTGGTTGTATACATAGACCATGGGATTTGTGCATTGGGGACTACTTATAATTTTCTCCCAGTTAGGGTTTGGGTGAGGCATAGAGCTCCCCGAGCGAGGAGCCTGAGAAAATCAATGGTGCACCGATACCGTAGCATGCGTCTATCGACAGTAGACGCATGCTACATACTACGTTAGAAGTGCACCACTGTTGTTTTTAGGCTCTTCACCCGAGGAGCTCCATACCTCTCCCAAGAACTGATTTGGGGAAAAAATAACGGTGTTACCCGATGAAAAATCCCATGGCCTAGGTATACAACGAAAATTGTTGGAAAAAAGCAATAGTGAAATTCCGACGGTTTTTGGTTGAGGAGCCCCGTCGTTCAGCAAACGTTTCAGGCAAAACGTGCTACCTCAATCGTAGCGCTCGTCTACCGTACCTCATTTTGGCTAGAACAATTTCTGGTTGACGGTACGCTTCAACTGAGGAACTACGAAAATCGTTGACGCGTGCCACGATAGAGGTAGCACTTTTCGACGTTGTTTTTCAGAATGACGGGGCTCCGTTACCCCAACCAAAAATCGTCAGAATGTCATTCTGGTTTTGCGATGTGATTTGTTTGTACGCCTTGGCAATAGATTTGTTCATCGGGTCTCACTTTGATTCTTCTGAAAGTCAGTTTTTGGGTGAGATTTAGAGCTCCTCAAGTGAGGAGCCTCAGAAAAAAAGTGTGTGCACCTCTCCCGTAGCATGTGTCCCACGGCGTAGGTTTACAAACAAATCAGATTGAAAAAAAGAACGACATTCGGACGATTTTGGGTTAAGGAGCACTGTCATTCAGAAACAATAAATCCCAAAAGTGCTACCTCTACCGTCGCATGTGTCCGTTGTGTTTTACAATGCATTAGGCTTCAAACCTAGGCCGTGGGATTGTTAATGGGACTGCACTTTCGTTTATCTCACAGTCAGGATTTGAGTATAGGGTATAGCGCTCGTCAGATGGAGAGCCTCGGAAAAAGTTGGTGCTACCTGTCTCGTAGTGTAGCCTTCAGCTTACCGCTACCCTCAACCTTAATCTGCACCGCCGCACTGTCCCGAAAATGGCCGTCCACACCTTGGCCTTTGGGCGTTGTGTGATGGACATCGCACCGACGGGGTCTACAGAAAAAACGGCATACGCAAGAACCCATACCGATATGGTATGGCGCACGCGTTACGGCTGTGCTGGATATCGATTCCTACCGGAATGCATTCAAAATTGGTCACGAGGAGTGTCGTGGACGGGTTGTTTGGTAATATTCCCTTTACGCCCTCTGCAAGTATTGCCGACCGTGTAGCGTATACACCCAAAACAAGAAAGGAAACGCTGCCTAGAAACAAGGACGCAACCGGCTTAGGTAGCGACGGTAAGACAAGATCCCGTGTCCACCTGTTTTGTTTGGTGCGAGGCCCAGGTCAATAGATCGACACCTACCGGACGGCGTTCAAAATTGGTCACGAGGAGTGTCGTAGACGGGTTGGTTGGTATTATTCCCTTCACGTCCTCTGCAAGTAATGTCGACCATGTGGCGTATACACCCAAAAAAAGAAAGGAAACGCTGCCTAGAAATAAGGACGCAACCGGCTTAGGTAGCGACGGTAAGACAAGATCCCGTGTCTACCAAGTTTGTTTGGTGTGAGCCCCAAGTCAATAGCAGATGAGGGCGACACATCATTCTGAAATACACCGGAAGACTACACCTCATTTTGGGCAAGTGCTTACATCAAAAACGAAAACAATTAGAACGAGGTGCCAGGTATGCAATAAAATATCGCCTACTAGGCCTACAGGTAGTTGCATTATGATAAATATACAAATCAGCACCACCAAGCATGTGGGCGCATGTACTGTTAATACGTACAACCCATGACACCCACCTGTACCTAAAGACGTTTTATGCAACGTTGGTGGCACACCTTACCTTATTGATGCTAGTTCTTCGGAACCGAGCATACCCGCCCAGTCCCTTGCAGCGAGATGGCATTCCGAACGGTTCGGGATTAATGTTCGCGCGCACCCGCAGTCAATATCAAAGCTTTCGCTCCAGGGTCTAGGGGCAGCGCGTTGCTCTGAACGTGTAAGACCCGGCCATCGTCACACGGCTTAGTCTGCCACAGCACACCACGAATAATTCGTTGGGACAGAGCAGAGAGCACACTATACAACGAATCCGTCCAAGCTCTGCTACGTGGTTCATTTACAAAGTACGTCAAAGCAGATAAGCAATGAAAAAAATCCCACATATTTCAAAACTGTGTAGCTGTTACCTCCCCAAAATAGTTTTCAGAGCCTTGCGTCTATACGTCTGCAGTAGTGCTACTTCGCGTGAGCGCCTGACTCCTCCTGTTTGTCCCACCTAGGATTTTCAGGGGTGTCTCGACGGCGTTGCACTAGTGTAGGGCTCGTTTCCTTTTCCACCCCGCCGTTTCTATTGGCCGTGGGCCTGGATGTTATAGGCTGAAGTCGCGACAACAATGACATATACTTACTATGGCAACGGTAACGCTATTGCGGAGTATGAGCACCGCCCTTGTGGTCTCCTTTCTCACACGGGCACCTATTGCCTTATGCCTTCCTCATCGCGCAACTTATCGCGGACTTTGGGACCTACATGTTAGGCAGAAGTGGTGCCAACAACGATACTGGTACATGTCGTACACTTACGTTAAACAGGACAGCGGCAGCTTTATTGCGGCGCATGGGCCCCTCGCTTGCGGCGTCTTTTCCTACACACACCAATCGTCTTATGCCCTCCCAATCGCTCAGCTTCTCATATAGGTGGGCCAGCATATTAGGTTGAAGTCGCGGCTGCGACGTCATACGCAGGCAAACGCGTTTAACACGGCAGCGACAACCTTAACGCGGCACCATCCCCGTTTGTTGTACGACTACGGCTATGTATGAAATCAGTACACCTTCCCCCTTGCGGAGTCCTTTTCCACACGAACCAATGACCTTCTACCGTCCCCACCATGCGGGTTTTTCATGCCCGTTGGACCACATGCTAACTTGAAGTCGTGATACCAACGACATAGACATACGACAATCCAAACTAAAAACTCCGCAATGGCAACGCGATTGCGACATGTGAACACCTCCCTCGCGGTATCCTTTGCCGCACCTACCAGTTAGCTTATGCTTTCCCCGACGATAATTTTTTTTATCGTGTTAATACTATTACACTTGTCATCCGATAATGTGCAGCATGATCACTCATAAACGCCGATCACTCATAAACACTGCTAGAAAGTAGGAGAATTATATCGTGGTCGTTGGACTACATATTACGCTGACATCGACACAACAATGATGCAGACCTACGCTACTGCGGCACGTGAGCATCACGCTTGCGGTGGAACACGTCACAATCGCATTACGCGTTCCCCACCGCGTGGTTGCTCCGTGACAGTTGTTGTCCTACACACTAGGCCGAAGTCCCGACCACAGGGACACGGACAGAAATATGAACTGAAACACGGTAACCGCAACGCTTAGAGCTCTTCAAGTAAGTGAGGAGCCTCAATAATACTAGAAATAGCGCACCTCTATCGTAGCATGAGTCTGCGCCCAGGCTACTAGGAAACAGTGTGCGATCATTTTTGCAGTTATAAGTGGGTATGTGAGCACCGCCCTAGCGGCCTCCTTTCCCACACATATAGAAGCAGCAACATGATAACGGACGTGGCCAGACATACTTCTTTCTACTCCCGGATTTTTTATGCTATCAAAATCGCGCGTCACCAGAAGCTTGCCCGTGGCCTCAGGACAGCCCCCGACAGCTCTAGAGAGGAAGAAGAAAGAAAACCGGGAAACTAAGCTGATCTGAACGAAAGTCGCACGCACAAACAAAAAGAATACATGACTTTCAAACCCAGGTATATGGCACGTATCTCGTACTCGTGCATGCCTTATATGACTCGCAAAACATTTCAAGAAGAATTACGTGACTTGCAAAATAATTCAAGTAGGAACTAGGAAAGGAAAAATACCGAATCGTGCGTTCTTAATGTACGAATACTCCCGAAAAAATTAAGCAACTTGGAATTTCACGTGGTGCGCGATGTCTCCAACGTTTTGGTTTACCTTCGATCGCTAGCAGCGCGCATTCGGTTAAGCACCTGCGAGGAACGAGGAAGCCCTTAACGAGAACCACTCCCAAGGAAAAAACGAAACAATCAAATATCGATGAGTAACAATTCAGCTAACAACAAAAAAAATGCGAAACAACGAAGAAAAAGATAAACAATTAATTACTGACGAGTGACAACTTAACTAACAAAAAAACCCTCAACCCTTACGTATTGGCGAGTAACATTGCAGTAACAATAATAATACTCGTAGCCGTTGCTGGCAGGGTCGCCTTCACGGCGGCGAGGGCTGGTGCACTGATGACATCCATCAACCAGAGAGTCCCGCTTAGCGAAAAACCGAAACAAATATCGACAATTGGTAATTTTCCAACCAGTTAAAATATTCGTACTGTTAATAGGCATTGCAATAAGGGTTTCCTTCACCATCTCAGGGGTTTGGTGGAATGCTCACATCCAAACCTACATGAATCTCATTTTAACAGAGAAACTAGGAAGCCGTTAACGAGAGCCACGCCCAAGAAAAAACCGAAATAATCAAATATTATGAGTAACAATTCCACTATCAACAAAAAACAAATACGAACGACGAAGAAAAAAAAAAAAAAAATTACTGATGAGTAACAACGTCAATAACAATAAAAAAACGGAGCACTTACATATTTGAGAGTAACGTTGCACTAACAATAAAATAGCAGCCGTTGCTAGCAGGGTCGCTTTCACAGCCACAGGGGCTGGTGTGCTGATGACACCCATCAACCAGAGAGCCCCGCTCAGCGAAACACCGAAACAAATCTTTCGGCAATTGACAATTTTCCAAACAATTACAATCCTCGTACTGTTAATAGGTTGCTATCAGGTTTTCCTTCACCATCCCAGGGGTTTGGTGGAATGCTCACATCCAAACCTACATGAATCTCATTTTAACCTGGTTTTACGCTTGTCCCTACTAGTTCTAAGAACTTGGTAGCCTATTTGGCCATGCACCAATCGTGCGTTAGTCAGAGCTGCTATACACAGCAACACGCCCGAACTTCTCCCTAGCGCGTGGTGGTGCTCATGGAGGTGATCACGCTTGTGTCTGTGCTCCTCTGTTTCCTTGAAGGTTCGATGGAGTTTCGGCGAGTTGTGCCAGGTTTGTTTTTTTGCGTTCGCCAAACTTCGTTCAGTCGCGCTATACTCGCGTTTCACCAGGCCCCGAAGTACTCCTTCCGCCAGTTGACGTGCAGCTCATCACACGTTTTGGCAATGTCCTGTCGTATCCCCATGAAGGGGAGGAACAACGAGACCAGCACGTGTGTGCGTTGGGGGGTGGCAGAGGGGTCACAGCCACAGTCAAAGGACATGCATGCATACGTAAAATATATCCAGGCCGTGGCCCCGCGTACGAAACCGTGATTGGACTAAGGCGGGTACCTGTACGACGGAGTGGACGCGGATGACAGGTGTGTATGTTCTCGTTTCGTGCGCCACGCGCAACGAAGCTTGTCGCATCTACAGAAATAATCGGCGTGAAAGTAAAGGCACGACGCAGACATTATCTGCGGTCCCCGCTGCCTCTACTGTGTTCTGCTGTAGATGCCTGCTACATTGGTCATACACGCGAGTAATAGATGTAACCACTCACAACAAGTCCATTTCGACCACCTATCGCTCTGATGTAGGTCGCCCTCCCGCCCCCCCGTCCCCCCAACAACCCCCCCCCGCTCAACCCGCCACTCCCCGACTAACCTCCTCGACCTTAGGGTTGGCACCACAGTAGAGCACAAGCCACGGAAGCGGGGAGCTGGGTCTGGACCTGGTCCAAGACGAGGAGCTGGTATTTCCCCTGTTATTGGTGGTGTTGACCTGAATATCGTACGAAGAGGAATGGAAATAGTTGTGTTGATGTACCTCACCCAAGGAAGGCAAAGGACTCGCTGAAGCCCGCTGGGTGGCCTGCAGAACAAAATATATCGAGTGTTGGACAATCACGCACTGCGACATGAGGGTAGAAGCCTTCTATGAGCTACAATGTAGGAATGGTGGTGTGTATAGAAGCTCTTACTGTTTAATTCGTTGTGCTTCTATCAGTCGGTAAGAGGAGCCCCTAACGTCAACCTCCGGCGGTGGCCTTCTGGTTTTCAGCGTACTGTCGATTCTGATAGGCTTGGCGTCCACTCCGGAACTTAGCCAACCCTGGCTGGTACGAGCAAACCAACCGAGCGTCTAGGCTATGTGCGACTAACCCGCGAGCTTGTCCGTTTTTGTTGGCAGGCTTCGACAACGTTCGCATCCGCCTTCATGAGCTCTTCTTTAGAGACCTCCTGGTCCCTGTCCAGACGCTTCGACCTCTGATAGGCAACACGCGCATTCGATAGAAGGATGCACAAAAACAGACGCGGTAAGTGAGTGAGGAATCGCAACGAGCGTGAAATTCTGCATCGACTCCAACGCATGCGGTTCGTGGCCAAGCCTATGAAAGGGGGGGGTACCAGCACATTCAACACCGAATGCTACGGTAAAGGTAGCACGGTTTGGCTGGAATGGTTTCTAAATGAAGGGATTCCTCAACCCAAAATCGGCGGCAAATCGTTTTTTTTTTGTTTTTTGCGGTATTTTTCTCTATACCTAGGCCATGGGATTTTTCGGCGGGTAGCACTTTTATTTTTCCCCAAATCAGTTTTTGGGTCGAATTTAGTGCTCCTCACGTGAGGCGCCTCAGAAAACAAATGGTGCATCGATACCGTAGCATGCCTCCAACACCGAATGTAGACCCATGTTACGGTCGTGATGCACCATGTTGTTTCTGGGGCAAACACTTAAAGAGCTCCATGCGTGACGACAACAACTGATTTTTACAAACAATTGAAGTGCAGCCCTATGAACGATCCGTTGGCGTAGGTATATGACGAATAACGATGTAGAACGAAAACTGGATTCCAACGCAATTCGATGCGAGAAGCCCCGAAAATTAGAAACGTTTATTGACCAACCACGTGCACCCCACGTTGCAGCACTCGTCTGTAAGCCACTCTCACGAATGTCTCCGCACCTCACTTAGAAACCGGCATGACACCACCTTAGGGGCCCAGCGCAAGAAACGCGAACAGTGTAGACGTTCTCATCGACAAACCGAACCGCTCAACAATTTAAAACTAAACGGGAATAAGGTAGCCGCTCGCGCGCGTGGCGCTAAAGCCCTATAAAACCAGGTCCTAAACACGCCCCCATACCGTAGATTTGGTCTCGTCCCGTTCCTTGGAAAAAACGGCTTCAGCGTCATAACAATTTCCTCTCTAAAGGGCAAGGCTCACCGGGCAAGCGGTCCTCTCTCTACGCGCGACGGCGACTACGGCTCAAGAAATATCGTGATATCCCCCGTCGGAATCAACCCACGATAGCCCATCGCTGGAATGACATGTCTTCACATTAGCGCCCCCCTCACTCCTGAGAACTCCTTTCAGACCAAGGTCGCGGTAAGGAGGACACCCCGATTTTTGCTCCCGACTATGCGCCACTCACGTGAGCGGCTGTGTGTACCTCGCTCCAAAAACGGACTTAACAACTAGTTCCATGGCGGCGCTTATGGCGAAACAATTTAAAGCACATAGATACGCGCGCGAGTAGCCCTGAGTTGCTGAAACAATCGCCCCCAAATGTGACCTGCTATCGTAGCATGTGTGAGATGACGAAGGCCATGGTAGAGGTGCACCATTATTCTTCTGAGACTCCTCACTCGAGGAGCTCTAAACCTCACCTAAAAACTAATTTTGAGCAAACCGAAAGTGCAACCCGACGAACAAATCCATGATCAAGGTATACAAAACAGTTACTACGTTTCAAAGCAATGATGGTATTCAGACGATTTTGAGTTGAGGAGCCATCGTCATTCAGAAAGAAGTATAGCCAGGACGTGCTACCTCTATCGTGGCCTTGATCTTCACACAGACGTGTGCTACGGTTGGCGTGCACCTAGCGTAGCTAAGGCTTCTCACACGAGGAAATAGTTTGTACATCCCACCGAAATCTTACTTTGAAAATATGGAAGGTGCACCCGGATGTATAATCTCATGACCTTACGCAACACGCAACCAAGGGTGAATAACAAAAACGGGATCCGGAAAATAGCGCGAGGGGCCCTGTTAAACAAAGCCGTTGTGGCGAAGAAGAACATGAACACCCCTATGGAATCACCCGTCCACAAGCCAGTGTCGACTATACCAGTAATAGTAATGCTGCCACCCATGCGGTCCGACGGATTACACGAGGTGTGTCTACGGTAGGAAGCGCTTACATCTATCGATTGGCCTGATGTGCTCTCGTCAAAGCTTTGAGACGTCTCCATCTGCATGGCGAACGTATCGGTGAGGTATGCACCGATATCCGGCCGTCCGAAAACCAGCTTGACGGGTTTTGTAGGCTTGATATTGAGAGTGCTCAGACGAGGAGGGGGCCGACTCTGCTTCGTGGGGATGATGGCGAGTTGTTGAGGGAGTGGAGTGGGCAGCATAACAAGCGACAGCGGACAAGGCAAGATTTCGTCGTGGTTATATACTTAGCTATTTGATGCGGGGCCTTGACGCTGCTTCGTACAACTCAGCCTATATTAAGGGATGTTACCGAGAGCAGCCGCACTGCAGTACACCTGAAGCACCGCAAACCTTGGTGCGGGGGGTCGATTCATATCTCGCTACCACATATTGACTTTATGGACACTTAACGCGCACGTGTGACGTAGGCGTAAAACCGCTAGGCCCATGGCAATGGAAATTGACGTTTCGGTTACTGGGCTTGATACGCATCACGATTGTTGAACGGACCAACAGGTTATCTGCAACATGGCGGCATCGAACAACCGCACACGCCCGATAGGCGCACGCGAGCCCTCAAAGTCTTACGGCACTTTCGAGGTAGATCAACGGACTCGTGCATGTCGACGGGTCTCACCGAGTCTTTCGAGAGCGAGAGATCATCTGAGACAGCCAATTGCGTGTGGTGAAGCTTATCCAGCATATCCGGATCATTGTGATCGCCCTTCGTTTCGTTACCCAAGTTGTCGTCCGTCTCCTCCCAACTGATTCGTCGCGTTTGGGTGATACGGGGGATTGATCAGAGATACATTCGTGAGCGTGACAATCCGCAGAGTCCCAACGGTATTACACGCGATCGGGGGAGCCTTTCGTTGGAATACAAAGCAGCGCTGCAATTGAAAATATCCGTATGCGCACGCCGTCCGTCTTCAAGGAATTCTGAACCCGTTTTTTCATGGCCACCAATGCGGACTCGTCAGAACATGCACTGCCGAGCGTGCTGATTGGCTGGCCACGAACGATTGCTTCAATGCCGACTCTACCACGAACACTATCGTTGCTGTACGGACTGACATCATCTTTCTTGCTTGCTTGGGCGTGAAGAAATCGGTGCTGGCGATAGATGTGAAGCTCGTGTTCTTCGTCGCGCCCGCTCCCTGTGTGCCGTTTCACACAGAACGGTCGGGTGTCATGTTCACAGGTGTACAATTAGGCCGCTTCATGCGGGGGGTGCTACGCTGAACTACTTGACATATTGTTCAAGTGTTCTCTCTATTTTTTATTGTCCTGCGTTGCTGTAGTGTGAATTTATCAAATCCCCCCCCCCCCCCCCCCCCCGGGGGGTGGGGGGGGGGGG